>SNQJ01S0007282.1:375179-409675 GCA_010110895.2 Picea sitchensis | reverse complement strand
AAGTCTGACAAGTGGCCGCGAAGGTCAAAAACAAGAGCCAGGTGTTCCTCCCGGAGAAGAGACCCATGTAAGTTGCCACTCGAGTCCACCGTGCCCGTCGCCGCTTCCCCACCAACATCGCCCTCTCGCTGCTCCTCAACCATCGTAGCACCCACCTCTTCGTCTTCTTTCCCCTGAGAATCATGACTGCAAACATTATCATCACCCGGCCATGGAATTTCTTCCACGAGACAGCCGGGGATATAATCGTTCTGAACCAAAGTGGAGGTGCACTTCACCTGAGGAGTCACCTCATTCCTTACCACGAGTGGCAAATCCGCTAAGGTCGGGTCTTCCTCCACAATGCAAGGTGGAAAAATTCCCTCCATGCCAGCATCCTGCTTGTCTCTACTACAACCTTCGCTAGGTTCAGCTATGGTGGCAAGGAGCACCCGCTTCTCTTCCTTTGCTCTATTTCTGAGGATGGAGGTCGCCAGAGCCAAGGCCCACTCCAGTTGCTCCTTCTTCTGCCTTTGAGCCTTGCGAGCATCCCAGGCCGCGCCATGGCACGGTCTGCCTCTTTTTCTAACCATGGGGAGCGAGTGGAACAAGTGTCGTAAAAGACAGATGTGCCCAGTCACAATTGAATTGAGTTGCAGGGCACAGGCAGGCTTACCCTGTTCTACATCAAACGTCGAAGGATCCCCCGATGATGCGAAGAGTCTGAGTACCAAAGAAACGGTTCTGCACCATAGAAATCCAACGAGAATTGGAGCCGAAGAAGGTGCAGCCCTGCTCTTCCCTGTCGCGGAGGGATTCATATAACCATAGCCCGAAACCATTTGCCAACCCTTATCCTCTCCCGTCCCAAGTGCGCTGTGAATGAACGCGCGAGGGGGGGTTACCATCAACTTAACTTTGCTGCAGAGGCCGTCCCCCATCGTAAATATTGGCGTGTGGGTGGCGGCCCTCGGCATTTAAGCCGAGGCCGAGTGCGCCTCCATCTGTCTCCCCCTGTCTGCGTGGCACCCCATCCGGGGTTGTATACTGGAAGTTGAAGAACATGTGAAAATACAATTTTTTTTCTCATAAAACAAGAAAAAGTGTTAAACATCTTCATGATTTTACCCTTACTTGTGGGGTAGAATATCTTCAAAGGTTATTGCAAGGAAGAAGTGCATTCTAAAAAAGAAGAAATTGAGAAATTCTATAATGTCGCTAAACTTACATGGAGATATAAAGCCATGTTAAAACTTGTTGATACCAACAACAATGTTGCCCATTGTAATTTTAAAATTCCATTCATGGAGAATGGTCATAACAAGAAAACATTTTCTTTCTGAAATATTTCATTTTGTAATGTGCAAATGGTATCTCAACAAGTTTGCTAGAGAAGTTTTGTGAGAAAAGTGCAAATGATCTTGCTATCTGTTTTGTGAATTGTAAATGGCACACCCTGTCATATAAATATGATGTTGTACAAGCACATTTTGTATAATATAGCAAGTTCTCAATTGGAAACTTTTTTGTTATACAAAATTTATGTTTTTTTCTTGGGTTATAAAGTGTTTGTTAATCTAATACAAGGAAACAAATTTTTTTTTGTTAAACTAATTGAATTCTGGTACCAAGCATGGGACTAAAAACTTTCCAAAACAATTGTTTTTTCTAAGACCCCTTTGTGTCCCTCCTAACAATGTTTTTGAAGAAAGAGTATGGTTGTTTCTCTAGTTTTTATAAGATTTTGCGTTTCAAGGTATGTTTTTTTGTAATGGTCATTCAAGTGCACCTAATAAACATTCCAAAAATGTAAATTCTAATATTGAAGTAAATATGTAAATATGAAATATGAAAAAATAAACTTTTAATTTGGAAAATATATAAAAATAATGTTAGCATAGCAATGCTTAGTGTAACAATTTCATGTGTTGTGTGACCATCTTTGGCCATGAGCTGAAATAATTGCTATAAAACTACCAACTGGACATTACTTTCATTGGAATCTGTGTACTCTATCAAAAGAGATTCAATTTTGGACTTAGTTTTAGATGAACTGTTTTTTGAACTTGGGTATTTTTTCAAGAGGAATTGATATCTATGGCTAGTTTCTTCAAATTTTGCACAAAAAGTTTCATAAATGGATCTAAATTTTGTCGCATTTTTTCATAAAAAAATTGCAAAGAACAAAAAATTCTCATTTTTTGGCCCAAGAAAACCCTCTACAACCACTTGTAATATATCAATCTCAAAACTTCAAAGCATTCACATAAAATGTAGTACAAAACCAAATAAGATAAGAGGAAATACATACACCTTCAAAAATATCTCTTGCATTAATGAAAATAAAAATATCTCTTGCATTAATGAAAATAAAAAATAGTGAGCTATTTTCACTTGTCTAGGCAACCTCACATAACCTTCAACTCAACATATAACTATCCATAGAGAACATTTACTACCCATGCTCATACTTATAATAAGAGCTTACTAACTAATTTTAAATCTTATTAATAAAGAATACTCGTTTTATAATGGGTAATTGTTGATTAACTATTTACTGAACTTTATTTAAGAAAAGTGACCCATACATTAATAAAATATTAAACCCTTCTTTCTAAATTTTAACTCTTGATTATTAAATTATTTAAAAAAAAATTAACATACATAAATCCATAGATTTATTAAAAATATATAAGAGTGAAATCCTCCCAACTACTTGATTTGGCCTCCTTCACCGTAGCGAAGACTATTAAGAACCTGAAGATTTTATGCCATTTCCAACTATAACCCAAACCCATCTGACGTGCAGCATGAACGTACAAATCAAGAAGGTGCGAAAGCTACAGGAGGAACATAGAGGCTTACTTTTACACGCTACCTACCCCACCACCTCTATAGACTTTAACTGTGGAAAGGGTAGACCATTTTTAAACAAAACAAGGAAAGCATAAAATCTTCTGATAGGCGTCAATTCTCAAGATTGTTCAACATCCGATAAAAAAAAGGGGTTTCCAGATTTCTTTAACCTTCCAATTTCTGTCATTCTATACACATCTAGTATTTTGTTTGCATGTAGTTAGTGCATGCGAAAAAATTCATACAAAGCAGGGAAAGGCGTATATGTAGATAAATATATGAGTGTCCCCAAGATCCATAAGGTTCTTGCTATTTCATATTTCTCTTCAATTTTAAATGTAAGAAATAGGAAGTATCTTTAAAGGGTAAGATTGTTCAGGATTTTAATTCTAGCGATGCATCTACCCGTTTCCTTTCGACACAAATTAACTCAATCCCGATTTGCTCAGATTAGATCTATTTAATACTTCAATCACATAAATAAACCTATATCTATACATTTGGTCTTCTTCAAGTATACAGAGTATCCTAGCATTTTGACCTCAGATTAAACCTAACATGTATATGGATCAACTCTCTTAAACTCAACTCGTGTAAAAATAAATTTACCTAGTACTTCTAGATTTCGGGAGGGACCACTCCAGAATTTTGGACTGTGAATGAAATTTTAGTACCATGACAGACAGATTATGTCTACAAAAGGATTTCATCTTCCACAACAAAACATATATACTTCAGTAGTCATATGTAAATATTCCAGCAGATGTATTATAACTATATATACATACATATTTCCATATATTCCTCATAGCGAACAAATATGAACATTCAAAACGTTTATGTTAATGCAAATTAGATAGAATCACCCTACAGATACATGGCATCAATCATACATATCCATTCATAATAGAGAGGGGTAGATTAACATATCTGAATCCAATCCACGGGGAGACAAAGGGAACAACCATGTTCCTCCCAACTGTAGAACAAGACAACCACAACTACTTACCCAATTCACCCCCTAGCCTGACCATGAATCGATGAGGGCGAACTTGGAGACTCCTCACCAATATTCCAAATTTTTCAGCAGTTATCCCCTTGCCTCACACTTTCTCGATAGTGCTCATAATAACAAGAGGACTCACAATCCTTTCCTAGCATACTCGACAACGTCCTGTCTCCTCGCATATGCTATTTAACAATTTTTGCCCACGTCTTTTCCCTCTTTTGGGGATTTTCGCAGCTTTCCAAATCTCTGATTTTTTGGGGCTGCCAGTGGCCAAATCTCTGATTTTCAGGGGCTTCCAGTGGCCAAATCTCTGATTTTCCACTTGTGATATTCAGCCCAGAGGCAATTCCAACATGTTCCCCACTCATGGAGTTATGGTCAGTTGATTTTAACGTGGTTGTTCCATTTGTCCTCCTACAATTAATATAAATATCCCATTGTTATACAAGTGTCATAGTCAAATAGTTAGTTGATTCCAAACAGATCTCTATCCAACAGTCACAATAATTAATTACAAATATCAAATTCAAAATTCGGAGTTTCCATAAATGGCAAAAATTCCCCAAATTATAATTTACTAAAAACGAAAATAATTTTCCAGCAAATTTAAATTTCAAAAATATTTTTATTTTTGGGGATGTCACACCTATTATCTTGACTCAAGACTACTCCAATAGCTACTCCACTTGCATCACAGATCTCACTTGAAATTTTTTCCAAAATCTGGTACAACGATAATTGGTTGTTCTGTGATCTTCTCTTTCAACACTTTGAAACTTTGTTCATCTTCCTTTGTCCATTTAAAATACTTGTGTTTCTTCTTCACAGTGTCCAGCATGGGTGTACATATACCAATGAAATTTCTGATAAAATTTCTATAAAAACTTTATAAGCCATGAAAAATTCTTACCTCAAATATGCTTCCTGGAGATGGCCATTCTTTGATTGCTCTGACATTTTTTGTATCCATCTTCAATTCATTTGAAAAGATCACAAAACCCAAATATATGATGTATCTCTTCATCAAATAGATTTATTCAGATTTATCAACATTTTTTCTTGCTGAAACCTTCTCATCACTGATGTCAAATGTTTTAAGTGTTCTCCCTCTATCTTACTAAAGATTAGTATGTCATCAAAATACACTATGACAAATTTGCCTATGAAGTCCTCCAATACTTCATTCATTAATATCATAAATGTGCTTAGGGAATTTGTCAACCCAAATGGCATGACCAACCATTCAAACAAAACTTCATTTGTCTTGAATGTTGTCTTTCGTTCATCTCCCTCTCTCATCCTTATTTGATGATATCTACTCTTTAAGTCTATCTTGGAAAAATAGCTTTCTCCACTCAAACAATCCATCAAATCGTTCATCATGGGTAAAGAGAATCTATACATAATGGTGATCTTATTGATGGCTCTGGAGCCTGTACACATTCTCCATCCTCCATCCTTGTTTGGACTCAACACAATTGGTACTGCGCATGGGCTTAGGCTTTCCGTGACTAAACCTTTATCCAACAATTCTTGGACTTGATTTTTGACTTCGTCATTGTCTCTAGGTGTCAACCTATAAGTTACTTTGTTGGGTAAACTAGATCCTGGAATAAGGTCAATATGAAGGCTTATATTCCTAATGGGTGGCAATGAGTGAGGTAACTCATCCACTACTATGTCAGCAAAGTTTTCGAATAGTTCCTCGATTTCTTCACGTAAATCCTCCACATAATTATTTGTAAGGATAACTCTTGGCTTCCTTACTATAGAAAATTGCACCTCTTGCTCCTTCTTGACTTCATTCAATAGTTCCTTCCCACTCATGAGAAGTATACTTGAACTAGCTTCCCTATTTTTCTCTTTGTCCTCTATTGGTAACAACATATGCGTCCTACCGTTTTTTTCTAAGGTATAAGTATTCTTCCTCCCATCATGAATAACTTTTATGTCAAACTTCCATGGTCTCCCCAATAAAATATCACAGACATCCATAAGAATTACATCACATAATATTTCATCTCTATAACCTCTTATTTTAAATTCAACTTGGCATTGTTGACTTACCATTACTTGATGTCCATTCTGCAACCATGATAAATTGTATGGGTTTGGATGTGCAGTTGTCTTCAGCTACATTTTCTCCACCATCTTTGTGGATACTAGATTTTCAGTGTTCCCATTGTTTATGATCACCTTGAAAACTCTATCTTTTTTCTTGCAAGTAGTTTTGAATAGACTTGTCCACTGAACTGGTTCCTCTACCTCCTTCTCTGGTTTAAGAAGAACTTTCCCCATCATGAGGTTCTTTCCTCATTATCTTGCTTCTGCTTCCACATGCTTATGTGCTTAAGAAATATGTGCTTCTCCTCCTCTAGTGTCTTTCTTCTTCTTTGGGCATTCCCAAAACATGTGCCCTATCTTTCCACATGCATAACATCTAATTTCACCTACTCTATCTCTTCCTCTTCCTCTAGGAAAATAGATTCTTCCTCCATGTTTTCCTTCCTTAGAACTTCTACTTTTCTCAAGGTGACTATGATGATTTCCAGCTTCATGCTTTGGTTTTTGGAACTTCTCTTTGTTGGTTCCCTTACCTCTTCTTGAATTTCCTCCTCTATTTCATTAGATTTTTTTTCTGGCTAATTTCTCTTCGGTTTTCAAGGTTGCTTGATAAGCATCCTCTACTTTACTAACACACATCATGTTGATCTCCTCTTGTATTTCATATCTTAGTCCATTGATATACTTGATTGTGTTTTTATCATCATTCTCCTTCTGTCTAGCGCTAATGTTTAGTCTATAAAATTCCTCAGTGTATTCCTTCACTGATAATATTTTTTGTCTCAGCTTCTGCAATCTCCTGAACATAATTATTTGATAGTCCTTTGGGATAAATTTTTCTTTTATCTTGGCTACCATCCTATCCTAACTTTTAATTTTCTACTTGCCCTTGCATCTATGATCGACTTGCAGTTTGTCCCACCATAGCATTGTGTGAACCTTCAGTATTGTCACTACATGCTTCACCATATTTTATTCTTCGATATCTTCATATTATAAGTACTCGTCCATAGCACGTACCCAATCCAACAATTCTTCAACTTCTAAATTTCCTTCATACATTGCTACATCTATTTTTTCTCTTCCTCGTATTCTTGAAACACCTTTCAGTAAGAAATCTTCTACAACATCCTCAACTACATCTTCTTCAACCTCTATCTCTTCGCTTTCATCTTCACAAATATATCTAGTGTCTGGTGCTCTCCTCTGCGTCGTTTCCATGGCGTACAGAATTATTTTGAGTTGACTCATTTCTTCTTCCATTTTCGGATTCGCTCTGGGTCTTCTGGGTGGAATGATTCCACTTCCTCGCCTTCTGATGTCTATAAAAATAATCTAATGCTGATACCATTGATGATATCAATTTATATCCTTTCCCCTTTTTCTGTTTTCTACAAACAAATCCAATAGCTCTGAAAGCACCTGATGCAGCCCCCCTAGTCTCCCTCAGTCTACACGACCTTCTGGTCAAGGATATTCGATTATTCGAGCCAAATTGCCTCTCTAAAACCTTAATGGTATCACTTGTGATTAAACAAAATCCCTTCTATATTTTGGTATAGGTCCTATGGTACCTGCAACCTCTTCCTTCGCACTTCCGAAATATAAAGTTTCAGGCGCTAGCTCCTTTGTCGTTAGCCCCTTCCTGCATGTGACCTCGAGCTATGTCCTCACGTAAGAACTTGATTACAGGCATGACCAAGAGTGCTTTGAGACCACACTTCTTTTCTCCTCGCAATTTACTACCAATCGCCACCTATCCCTTTGGCAATACCGTGGTTTCGATTGTGGCCCGCTCTCATATTTTTTAAAGTCCCAACGCTTTCTGTCCCCACAATTAAGCATGAACGTTGATCTTGGGATCTCAACATGTACCTCTTGACTGAAATATGAGACTTGCCTCCTCTTCTTCCTCCTCTCCAGAGCACACCCTCCCAAATTTCAATGATCTATTGACACATGTCCCTTTCAAATCAACGATCGTGATTTGCTTCAACAATCCAAGCTTCGAGAGTTTCAAACTCTTCGCCCTCATTTTTTCCCTGAATACTTTCACCTAGAGTTCGCAATATTTCGACGCATGTCTCCCGAATATCAACGACTACGATTAGCTTCAGCTCTTCGACGATTTCAATTCCCCCTTGTCTACGAAATCTCTGAAGTGCTTTCGCTCCAGAGTTGTAGATATTACGCAACATGTCCCTTTTGACAATGAATGGTCCCTAATCACTTCGGGAATTCAACAGTCCTCTCTCCTGTACGCCCCAAGAGACTTAAAACTCTCACACTTTGCCTAAATCCAATGATCTGGAATAATCATGCTCCCTCTTGGATGGATCTTGATGAATAATTCATGAAATCTTCAGAGCTTCACTCCTCTAAATATTTATTTTCTCTATCCCTTCTAATATTGATTTCTTTGAGGATTTTTCTTCTCCCATGCCCTCCATGCATTTCTGGGATCTCAAAAAACTCAAATCGAAGGATTTCTTTGAAAGAAACTCTTCCTGCACTCCTTGCATTTCTTTGTCCTGGTTCTTCGACACTTAGTCACCCCATGATTTTGTGCAATCCTTGCACTTGGTCTAAGTTCCTGTCATTCTTTTCTGAACTCCTCTGAGTCAATTCAATACTATGTCGACACACTCCTTGCATACGAGTTCTCATAAGAGAGATGACTGAAACTTATCCAGTTCATCACAAATTCATTTGATCAATCATAGACAATCATACATAAGCAAAATGAACTAAAACACATACATAATATATCATTCACTCAATCACACATCAAAATGAACATTGTCCATGGAATTTGAACAATTTTGTCTCTTCTATTCATTCATGAAATAAATTGTACATAGCATTATAGTTCTTCACTATATCTTTTCTACTCTCTTCTACTCTTCTCTATTCTCATCTACCTTGCTCTACCTTTCTCTACTCTCTCTAATACAATACAACAACAAATCTATCTAAGGAGTGGCTCCTTGAGCTCTTCTCCGTCCTTTATGCAACCTATCCTATCAGTTTCTAGTGGTTACCTACTTTTCCCCATTACAATAACTATCAATTTTTACCCGATAAGGGATTCCACTCTCTATATTCAACTCCTTATAGTCATACAAGACTTTACAAACAAGATATATTTAAAAACTTTGTTTCCAAAATATCCTAACAACTCGTTCTATTTCAGAGTTAAATGTTGATTTGAAATACTGTCATCCTGAGATGTCATAGTCGTGCCTCTATGTTTGCTTCTTTGAATTTGAAGGCGATGCTCCTACATTAAATCTCAACAGATCTAAAAACTTATTAATTAGATCATCCATAGACATTTTTCCTAGTCGTAATTCATAAAATTATTTAGTTTTTATTTCATATTAACTTTCTTATAAGTATTGTTTCTTGAAACACTTTTTGAATTCCATTCCATTTTTTTCTCTTTCAATCCTTTAGCTAGTTTCATATCTTGCCATAGGATTCTAGCGTTTTCTTTTAAATTACAAATGGTCATTTTAACCTTTATATTACAAGATTAATCTGAAAGTATTTTTTTATTGCTAGCATCAAAGCTTCATCTTCTTCACCAGTCTTTGATTCTCCATAAAAAGTGGAGGGCTTGATATTTTAGAATTCCCCTTCCAAGTGATCTAATTTTTTCTTTTTCTTAGTGGAGGGTGTTTGTGGTTCTACTCTTGTTTGAGTAGGAGTTGAGGATCTATCATGTGACATAGATTCCCTGCTTGAGTTTTCGGAAGATAATTTATTTTTTCCTTCGTTCGATTTTTTTTTCTTTAATTTACTTTTTTTTTATCTATATTCCACAATAATATCTCATTCAATTATTTTTGTTCCTTCTGCTTTTTCTTAATTTTTTTCATTATCATCCTTAAAATTCTGAAGTTCCACTATGAGAATTCCCATAGTTTCCAGCGCTTGTGAGGCTGAGCTACTGTCTCTTTTATGTTCAGGATTTTGTTGGTTGACATTTTCTTCATGGTTAATTTCTTCTTTGTTTTGGGTCGACATATTGTAAGGTTGAATAATATCTTGTCACTTTAACAATAAAATATTCATCTTTGTTAGTAATTAACAACATTACTCTGTTTTACAAGTCTGTTAACGCCCATAAGGTCTAGTGTTGTCAACCATATGTAACATACCTTGAAATCCTTAATCTCTTACTCAAATTACACCATATATATATTTTTAACAACCACAATTGTGTATTCAACCTAAAATCTATCTCATAAAATAACCATAAGCGTTCCTTTAATTTTCGTACATAGTTTGATATGGGGCTAAAATATTGATCTAAGAGGAAATACAAGAAAGATTCCATCTAAATTCAACCAGAAGGAATATACTAAATTATTGCAAGTTGGATTTATTTTTAAACGTATATATGCGTTTCTCAATTGAATCCTTAGTCGCATGTATAATTCTAAAATGTTTTCATATAGATGTTTTGTTATTGCACAACCAATCATATTCTCTTTGTTTAATAAAGAGGCTTACACCCCATCTCATGTTCTAACACACACATATAGATAGGGATTTTACCTAAGAAAAACGTCGATTCCTAATGAGTGGGTAATGGTCCAAACCCTCACGATGAACCTCGACCTGCTCAACGTATAAAAAAATGTATGATTACTACACTATACGTTATTTCTTCGCTTCAAGAAATGTCTTATCACTATGAATATACTATATTACATTTAAACCATACATGCCGTATGGTCACATCTGTGATTAAATTAGGATCATACGATCCAGGTCGACACGTCGTTCCCTTCGTATGTAGGGTTATAGCATGGTCTTGACCATCCACTATCAATCGACCATGCATTCTTCATCACATGCTATGGAACGTTTGACCTAATTCTTGAGTACTACGGAGACAGTTGCATTGATTTTTGCAACGCTTATCAAGATTCAATTGAATTTCATTCTGGTTTCCTATTATTCCCATGTTTCCCCTCTTCCAAGAGCGCTTGAATCTTGTTCGCCCTTTCTGAACTGTTAACTTATTTACTAGAGACGGAGCTTCGAACTTATTGAAGTTGTTGAATATATTTAAATACTATCCATGATGAGATTTTACTGTGAGGAGTTTAGTGGAAGAAGAATGTATTGTTTACACTAAATCCCGAGGGTTTTCGGCGTTCCCATGTTACTTTGCATCTTCAGAACGCCAATGCAGGTAACAATTAATAATTTGACGATTTTCGAAAAGATACTTTACACATCAATGCTGGCTTCTTAATTAAACATAGTTTAAAGTTTCCTTTCTCTATTATTTTTACTTCCTTATCGGTTGGAAAGGGTATTTTAAGTTCGAGTCTAGTATCTCAAAACCATGTTAAGTGTTTGTTAGGTCCTAGTACTAATTATTGGGTAGTCTTTCTAATATTAACTCCAGAACTCACTCATTCTTTATAAAATATATACATATAGTTATACTTCGAGTTTATTTGTGCCAGATTTCATTGTTAACTGTATTTATTCATGATTTATTGGATTATATTTTAAAACGAAAGTTATTTCTGGTTATTCTTACACAAGTTTTGGTGTCATGATCTGGCTTACCACTATATTAGTTGGTTTTTAACACACCAACCTTTGTTAATATTTGTTTTATGTATAAGGTCTCAGTCATTTAAATAATCATACGAGAATAAACCTCGGAGATTACATATATCTCATCTCTGTAATTGATCTTTGTTTTCAAGTGACCCAATTCATTTTTCATCACGGTTATATTAAATTACTGTCGTTACCTCGAATTTATTTCTCTTAATAGTCGTTGAGTAAAGATGGATATTGCCATTATTCTGTTAAAATATTTCGATTTAATTCCTGTGAGGATTACCTCAAATTTATTTCTATCAAGGCTCATTGTCTATAGATAGATATTACCATTATTCCGTTAAACTGTTTCGATTTAATTCCTATGAGGATTACCTTGAATTTATTTATGTCAAGGCTCGTTGACTATAGATGGATATCACCATTACTACCTTAAGTAGGTTGGGGTTCTATAATGTATAAGGCTTATATGGGTATGTATATATTTGGCTTAGACTTCCCGTATTAAACTTACCTGTGTTGAATTTATAGTAACCCCCTTAAAACTCATTATTTTTTGGCTTAGACTTCCCACATTAAATTTATCTGTGTCAAGTATACAGTAACCGCCTTAATACTCAGTATCTTTTATACACAGAATTTGATACCTTTAATTTCTTCCCATATTTGTTTTCGGATTGTGAAATTTATATTTGTGATCAATGCATTGATTTGTTGAGTTTTTATAATTTGTAAATGATCTATCATTATTTCATTAGATACATTAATCTAATGATGGGTCCTCTCTCACTGTCCGAGGAACCCATCAGGTTGTGCTCGTTCACCTTCATCCTTAAGAAAGATATCAAAGTTATTCTTCGAACGTGGATTGGGTGATTATGACAGGTCTAAGTATTAACGCCCTACCTTTTATTTATTTATTTTCTCAATGTTTTATCTTAGTAATTTAAAATACAAATTTCTCATTCATATAACCCATCCTTCCATGTGAGACCATCGTTTCTCAAGTGACTATGAAGACATAAGTCTAATAAAGGTATTTGAGGTTCCTTTCTTGAAATGGCAATGGAATGTAATGATAACCTTACACATTAATAATCCTTTGTAATTATTTTATGAAAATTATGTCGTTCAGATGTATATCACACATTCAAAATTGCATTTATATTTCCATTATATTTTTATCAAAGTATAGCCTATTCCTAGGACTCAATAGTTCCCTCTATAATTTTATGTGTAGTTTCGTTCAGATGGTATAGAAAAACATAAAATAGTTAATCTCATTCTATATTACACTATGCAGTCTACTTGTTGATGGAGTTTATTGGAATTTCTAATTTATTTCTCTAACTAAAACATCTCAGATCATGTAGCGCTTTATTACAATTTTAACTATTACCTCCATACAATTATTTCAATATATAGCATTTTAATTTGAAAATATATTGTGAACATACCATCTATTTCGTATTGTAAAATATTCTACTACTTAGCCAATAAAATTAACACAAATATTGAAATTTAATAAACAATTTTAAGAAAAATATGGAATACAAAATGAGTAGCCAAGATCCATCTATCCTTATAATGGATCAACCAAATCACTTGATACAATCACCCCAAGCCTAGTCATGAATCCAGAAGGGCGAGATGAGCATCATGTTCCACCAAGACTTTTGTGTCCTCAACAATTTCCTAACACCTAAGTGCTCACACAACAACTTCTTTTGTTCTCTTGTTATGCATCAACATAATTGTTTTACAAGTGAATCCTTCCTCGTCTGTCTCCTCATTCCTTCAAGCTCTTTCTTTCCTTGGGAATTTTGGCACCTTTGAAAATCCCTGGGTGTGTCAATCACCAAAATTGACCTCTGACACATGTCCTTTCATACCCAAGGTTATCTCCACCTTGTTTCCCACTCATGAATTCATGATCATCTCTTTTAACTTGACTGAACTCCTTTTGTCCTCTTTATTAATTAAATAAAAAATACTTGTCCCTTACATTTGTCCATATTAAAGAACACTTGGCAATTCCATATTTTGCCCAGAATTTACATTAACAACAGTCACTTTTCTCCTACTAATCCTAAACTCGAATTTTCCATTTAAGAAAATTATTTAACTTAATAAATAATTTACTTGGGTGTATTACATAAACCCATAAAGGTAATATTTTATTATTATTTTTTTTTAAAATATAAAGTGAGGAATATTATATTAATATTCCTTAAAAAGTGTAAAGTTAGGATATATTATTATATCCTAAGTTCAAAGGTAGGGACAAGCGGCTAAATACAGTTCTCAACATGACATGTGTCAAGTTGGGAAAATGTTGTGAACTAAAGACAGTTCTTAACTTAGTACCAACAGTTCTAAAGAAAATGTTGTGAACTAAAGACAGTTCAAGTTGGGAAAATCGCCGAAGGAAGTCTCTTTCGGTAACAATAGTAGGGAAATATTACCTCCCTCCCCAACTGCCATTAAATAGTACTTTTCCTCCATCCTTCTGCCAGTTGAGCCTATCACGTAGAAAATCTGGGTTAAGTTTTATAAATTTAATTATTCATTGAAATTGAAAAACAAGGAATAGAAACATGCTAGTTAATACATTAATAAAGTATTTTGTGAATGGAGGTTGGTTTTTAGTAATGTTCACTAAAAAAACCTTAAAAGTATTCATTAAATACAAAGTTTAATAAAAAAATGAGATTAAAAACTAACATATATATAACATGATTAAAAATCCCAATATATCTCTTATTACAAAATATTTTTTGTTTTCAAAATCTTTTAGAACATTTTTAATAACTACCATGGAAGCTTTTTTCTTCACAATAGAAGCAATTGAGAAATTGTATAATGTTGTTGAATTTACATGGAGATATGAATCCATGTTAAAACTTGTTGATATCAACAACAATGTTGTGTATTGCAATTTTAAAATTCCATTTATGGAGAACCCTCATAACAAGAAAACGATTTCTTTCTGAAATATTTCATTTATATTGTGGAAATGGTATCTCAACAAGTTTTAGGAAGAAATGCTAGAGAAGTTTTGTTGGTAAAGTGCAAATGATTTTGTCATCTGTTTTGTGAATTGTAAATAGTAGACCTTGTCATATAAATATGATGTTTTACAAGAAAGTTTTGTTTAATATAGTAATTTTTCAATTAGAAACTTTGTTGTTATAAAAACTTGTATGTTTTTTTTCTTGGGTCATAGGGTCTTTGTTAGTCTATGATCGAAATATAAGAAAAAAAAAATTGTTAAATTAATTCAATTCGACTACCAAGCATGGGACTAAGACTTTCCTAAAAAATTGTTTTTTGTTTTTTGTAAAAGTTTGTAGATAAGATTTTGTAGTATTCTCATTGAGTGATTCAATGAAACTAGAGAGACATGTTTGTATAAGACCTCTTTGTGCCCCTCCTAATCATGATTTTGAAAAAGAGCATGGTTGTTTCTCTAGTTGCTATAAGATTTTGAATTTCAAGGTATGTTTGTTTGTAATGGTCATTTAAGTGCACCTAACAGACATTGCAAAAATGTAAATTATAATAATTAAGTAAACATGTAAATATGAAATATGAGAAAAATATCTTGTAATTTGGCAAATATATAAAAAGAATGTTCGGATTGCAATGCTTACTGTGGCAGTTTCATGTGTTGTTTGATCATCTTTAGCAATGTGCTGAAATAATGAGTAATTGTGATTTGTTTTAAAAAGTCCTTTGATTGTAGTGTCTAGAGTGAGCCTACATTCAATACAAACAAATGGTATTTTTTCAACTATAGAGGTTGATGTCAATGCAATACAATGACTAGCATCTCTCCTTTCATATTTTTTTTTAATGATTTCAAACCCTATTATACGAACAATGCTAATAGCGGGGAAATGTGGCAGAAAGTAAGATATGAGTTTGTCACTAATGGTTAAGGTTATTGTTATTTTTCCATGCATGTCAATGAGATCAACATGGATAACCTGGGACTTTTGTGGTGAACTTCATGTTGTGACAGAAGTAGGACCATATAATGTACTACAAAATCTCCTTCAGAAATATCATTTGGCTTCTCCATGCATATTTCAAATGTGGAACATGGTAGTGGGTTTCCTTTGGCTTGGCTTTGTTGTAGACACCAAATCAATTTGATTTTTGTTTTTTTTCAAAATTCAATTAACAAAATTTTTAAATGACACTATTCAATATTTAATCTATAATTAATTTATAAGATAATTTTGTGCTATTATTCAAATGTTTTATAATCAAAAACTATGCAAAGGAAATAAAATGTTTTTTTTTCCCTTATTTATTCTATGTCTAGTCATGTTTGGCATGCTACGCTCAAGAAAATGCTATCTCACATATTAGAAATTCAATATTACATACATTATATAGTGATATATTGGAATTGTGATAATGATAAAAATCATGGAAATTAAATATGACTTCAATAGCAATAAGAGATATATTGAAATTGTGATAATGATAAAAATCATGGAAATTAAATATGACTTCAATAGCCATAAGATCTCATGATGCCCTAGAAAAGTTATTTGTTTTTATATCGAGATCATATAAGAATACTGTATCATATCGTCTCCACACCATGCAATATGTTATATTTTAACTTTGAATTTAATGTAGCATCGTACTTCAATTCCTAGTTGTAAAACATTGCTACAACAACGCATTAAGTCATGATGACATATGAGCCATATAATCTTCCAATAATTGATAATCGAGTTTAATGAAGCATATGATATAATGATAAAAATCATGGAAATTAAACATGACTTCAATAGCAATAAGATCTCGTGATGCCCTAGAAAAGTTATTTGTTTTTACATCGAGATCATATGAGATAATATTGTATCATATCGTGCCCACACCATGCAATATGTTATATTTTAACTTTGAATTTAATGTAGCATCGTACTTCAATTCCTAGTTGTAAAACATTGCTACAACAACACATTAAGTCATGATGACATATAAGCCATATAATCTTCCAATAATTGATAATCGAGTTTAATGAAGCATATGATATTCTTAACTAGCTATATAAAGAGGTTAATGAATACAAATTGTTTTTTAAATAATGAAAATTGAAAATACATAGTTTTGGTAAAGATTTTGAGTACCAACCATTAAAAATACTGAGTTTGTCCATCATAGCCACTTCATCAAGGAAATTAAAATTTAATTGTAGTGATTATGTATTAATGATAACAATCAAGGTTCAAAATTTACATTAATTTAAAAGTTTTACATTTTCCATCGCCAATCCACTGAAACATAAGAGTGTTTGAAAAAAGTTAATGGACAAAAAGGTTGCATCGGGGTGAACACAAATGTACACACACAATAATACATTCACATTCTTAAGATTGTGCACGTTGTTGTTGGGGATAGTTAGCTCTGCCAACTAAACCTACCAGTCAAGTCGACTGTAGTAGTCGGTTAAGAAGTTGTTCGAATAGACAATTAGTGTCGACCAACCAAACAATTAAGGAATATAACCGACTAGTAACTATATATCACACATGTATATACACTATTATCTAATAGAAAGAAAAAGGTTTTTGTGGACATATTTATAATAATAAAAACTATTGATGGTTCTTCCCCACTTGTGTATGTTCTTTTATATGTCTATGTGCTCTTATATATATTTTTTTAGTGTGTAATCTTCTGGGTAAGGTTCTGTTGGAAATCTTATCGTACTTTCCCTTAGACTACAACATTGGTTTCGTTGCAGCTAGTTTTGAACTTGGGCATGCACAACAAAAAAGAACATAGACGCTAAATTTCAAAGTGATACGAGAATGGTGGGAACATAAAATTATCAATTACATCAAGAAATATGTAAGAAGAAACTCACGAATGATTTATGGAATTCATTACAGAAGCATTATTTTCATATCTCAATTAGCCTAATGTGTAGAATCACTCTCGATGAGAAGTTGATGCACTAGATCATTAAGTTGAGGGAGGACAAACTTAAATGAGTGGGTCGATAGGATTTTGAAATACTAAATAGAGGATCAAGCAATTGAAGATATAATTCAGTCCAAACCATCAACAATAAATTCTATACATAATTACGTGAAGGATTCTTTTGCACCATCCCTTCCCTGCAGCATGAATTCCTCTTAGATAAAGGAGTCATCGACATTGTTGAGTACAAACCCCCTTTTAAAAATCCTCCTACAAATTCCAAGTGGAACAACAGACAAGGAGAGTACAAAGCGTTCTTGGAAGCTAACTTCAAAGATACGAGAGGAAATTGGTATTACATTTTAAATAAATGAGTGTACAAAAAATGGTAATGTTAACCATCGATTGTGAGTAATTCAGGTTAGCATAGGGGGTCTAGATGATCCATGGGAGGAGATAAGTGAAATTCGAAGTTAAAGTTGAATTTAAGTCAAGCCACGCCCAATTTGAAGATGCTAGAAGTCAAGAGAAACATAACTAATTGAAACAAGAAAGTTGTGCATCGAACATGGATTCATAAAACAACAAAAAATATTCAAACAATAGAGAGGGATGAAAGGAAAAAGAAATGAGAAGAGTTGAAAAATGAGATGGATCTATGAAAATATAATAGAAAACCTACCTAGGTACAGAATATCATTGGATCATCCCTTGAGAGCACCCCAACAGATCCTAGGAGGACTTGAAGCTTACACTTCATTATGGTAGTTGATAGCACCCAACAGGATAACGATTAAGTTGGCATGGATATTGATAATTCAGGACCCACAATTCAACTTTATTCTGTAAGAAGTCTTAGTTTGTGTATTTCAAACTTCCTTCGACAAAGACTTCATACATTTACACAATCACAATGGATGTGGTGTCGAGATGTTAACACTGGTCAAATAAAATATGTAGTGCTAATTGAAGCACAAGAAAATACTAAAAATCGACGAGAATATATACTTCTTCATGTAAGATATATGACCAACGTTGCCCCCTTGTCGAATCTAATTTTATAATCCAATTCAATATATTGTTAAAATGAATCGTCACAACCATGTAGAAGATGATTCATCAAAAAATTAGGCAAATATTATCAAACATATGCTCAAAGGCCAAAGAAAGAATGACCACAACTAGCAATTGAATCAGTCAATTCAAAAACCCATAACCTGACTCAAGAAAGTAATCCAAGCTCTTAGTCGACCTCGAATCAAACTCTTACAACAATTCCATTTTTGAGGAAATCCCAAAAAGAAAATATCGGTCTAAATCACATCCCAATTTATGAAGGTGACAAAGACCCTAAGACACATTTCTTCGTCTACAATAAATTTTGGGATGCAACCGACATAACTAAAGAAGAAAAACAAATGGAACAATTTAGTTCCACCCTTCGATCCAAATCTCTTACTTGGTTTATGAATTATACAAATAGTCAATAACGCTTGAAGGAAGATATAAAGAAAAACTTCCTCAAGTTCTTCAAAGATCGATACAACAGTCACTTGAGAGTGAAAAAAATAAAAAACATAAAGAAAAATCAAGCTGAAATAGTCCAAAATCATGATAATAGGTTTAAATATTTAGTATGTCAAATCCCTTACACAATTGACGAAAAGTTGTTGGTACAATGGTATGTGGAAGGATTACTATAAAAGATCATAATTTCCCTCTGAATGTATGATCTTTAGACATGTGAAGACGTACTAAAAAATAACAATGAATCAAAATGGATGATGAAGAAACCTTGTCTCCATCATCAATCATTGAAAATTTGTTGGAAGACAAAAATTAATCAAAAACATGTTGATCACACACAAAAAACTTTGGTGTACCATTTTCTCAATCAAGGGACACACAAAGGATTACTACAAATTCAGGCATGCATTGGACCCAACAGTCAGATGCATCCATATTGAAACATATTGTGATATTTGCGAAGCCTTGAAAAATCACACAACAAGATACTTCTTGCACAATCTATGGAATGCACACCCCAAGTGGTGCAATATATGTGAAGAAAATAATCATTCCACTCATTAATTGGACTAAAAATAAAGAATAGACCGAAGATTCATTCAGTTTACCATACACGGGTGGCTAACAAACATTTCAACCAAGCAAATGGAAGTAGATATAAAGGATGAGGTTGAGGTGGTTATCAAGGTCGGGGCAAAGGACGAGGAAATATTGGTAGAGGATGTTATTATTTATTTAATTGTTGGAAAGACAATCATATCATCCCTGATTACCCAATCAAATACAGAATTGACCTCAAGTTCTGTAACATTTGTGGAGTAGGAGATCATTCCTTAGTAAACTATCCAATTATACTGGAGAAGGTTATGAACAAAGGAAATGTAAATCCCTTACACATAGTGAAAAAAAAGAGATTATTAATTTGAAGAACCTTCATGTAATAACATATTCAAGAATCGATGAATATATTCACCCAGACTTACTAAGTCGACAAAGAAAATACCTGCATACATATCATGATCCATATCACCAAGACGAACATATGCGGTAAGTGATGAAATTCTTTGGAAAAATCGACCAAGATAAAATAAACAAGGGAGGATAGAAAAACACTTTCGATACGATGTGAGACTAATTTCTACAACTATTAAAAGATCAAAAGAAGTCGATTAGCCACATGATCGACCTAGTGATCATTCTTAAAGAATATAAAGAAGAACAAATATCTATTAAAAGTTTGTTCCAACAATCTCAATAAAGACTTACAAATGACTTCAATCCACAAGTCAACCTTCAAATCAATGAACATATGATAAAGAAATTCATATTCTATTTTGGATCTCAAGTAAACATGCTCCCAAGGGACATGTGGATTTGACTTAGAAAACCACTACTTCAACCAACCATGAATTTCCTAAAGTTAGAAGATCACAGGTTCATTAAACCAATCGGTACCCTTAAAATTTTAATAACATCTATAATGGGAGTGATGACGAGAGTCAATTTTGAGTTAATCAGTTTCATCGAAGTCATTCATTTCTACCATGTATTAGTCAACAAACCTTAGGGAAGAAACATGTGAGCTACAATCTCCCTCAAAATAGATAGGATCGAACTGAAAGGAAGTAGAAGAAAAATTATAATCCCACTAGATCCAAAGGAAGGAAAATCGTGGGTTGAGACATGGGATGAAGCTCATGAAGCCCGATGAATAAGGAAATAAACAAGTCTAGATTCATTCTCGATATATCTAAGAGGTTGTTCCATGTATATTTATTCCTGCAAATCCCTATGCAATAAGGAGGATTTCAAATCCATCTGATGGACCTCCCATTTATGTGAGGCTACATGGGCTAGAATATGTTAGAAAAATAGGATCGTGAAACAATACAATAAAACAAATGCAGAAGTAAAATAGAGAAGATACAAAATACAATAGAGACACAATTATACATGGTTCACCCAGTGTGGGTTACATCCACTAGAGAAATTTCCAAGTCCTTTCTTTATTATTATCCAACAAATGAAGAGATACAACCTACAACATACCTGTTGTAACTTCGTCTTCTTTCTCTCACAATCTCCTTTCACAGAATACAATATTCATAATGATCGATAGCCGCAATACATTTCCCTCATAAAATAGGGTTGCCTTCTAGGGAAAAAAACCCTAACATAACTTCTACCGTCATAGTTGCGACCTTATAATGAACTGTCCATATTTACAATGAAATTACAATATACATTTACAAGGCAATTTTTCAATTGGGGAATTTGCCCCCAAACCCCCATTGGGGGCATGCTTTACCTCAGACCTCGCAGAGGGGGGAATCCCCCTCTACACTCCCCCGTGTGGAGGAGTGTACATTCTTTTAGGATGTAAAGCCTTCATGGGGTATAAACACAGCTGAAAACAAATACCTCTGAATCAAGAAGATAATCAGGCTCCACAACCAACAATCTCCTACTTGGAGACTGATCTCAATAACTCCACCATTGTTGTATTTGTTGGACTATGAACCTTCTTGGACCTGGAAAATTTCTCATATTCACCTTCATGCTTGAATGCCAATTGACCCTGAGCAGGAACTCAGTCCCTCCCTGATTACTCCCTTAGTTATCATGTCTGCATAATTCTATCTAGTATGTATCTTTTCCAACTTCAAATGTCCATATTCCAAGACGGATCATATGAAATGGCACCTCAGTTATATATTCTTAGTATTTGAATAGAATTTTGATTTCTTTGCAATATGAATGACACTCTCACTGTCACAATACAACCTGCTATTATCATAATTCCTTTTGAATTCCTCCATAAACCTCTGTAACCAAATCATCTCTTTACTAGCCTCTTTAGTAGCAACATACTATGCCTCATTTGTTGAAAGTTAAACAAACTTTTGCAGTTTTTAAATCCAACTTATTGTTGTTACACCTATAGTAAAAACATACCATGTGGTTCTCCTCCTACTATCTTTATCACCTGCCATATCTGAATCAACATATCCATGTAGAACAATGTCTGAACCTCAAGAACATAATGCATGAGTAGCAGTACCTGTCAAATACCCGAGAATCCACTTTGCTTCCTCCCAATGTTCTTTACATGGATTTTTCATATACCTGCTCACAACTCCCTGTCAAATACCCGAGAATCCACTTTGCTTCCTCCCAATGTTCTTTACTTGGATTTTTCATATACCTACTCACAACTCCCACTTCATGTGCAATATTTGGTCTTGTGCAAACCATCGTAGACATCAAACTGCCAAATGTTGATGAATAAGAGACCTTGGACATGTATTGTATCTCTTCCTGTGTCTTGGGACACATTTCCTTAGTTAATTTGAAATGATTGGCCAAAGGTGTACTAACTGGTTTTGCATTCTACATTTGAAGCCTATCCAATACCTTCTCTATGTACTCACCTTCAGACAATGTCAAAATTTTTTTCCTGTCTCTTGTTATTCTAATACCAAGGATTTTATTTGCAGCACCCAAATCCGTCATCGCAAATTAATTATATAATTTATTCTCTAGCACATTTATATCCTGCATATTAGACCCTGCAACAAACATCCCATCTACATACAATAGAAAGATAATATAGCTTCCATTTTCTATCATTTTAAAATAAACACAGTGATGAGAATTACATCTACTATAACCCTATTCTGTCATAGACCTGTCAAAATTCAAATACCACTACCTTGGAGTTTGTTTTAGGCCATAGAAGCTCTTCTTCAACCTGCATACCAAATTCTCCTTCCCTTTGACCTCATACCCATGTGGTTGCTGCATATAAATCTCTTTCTCCAAATCCCCATGGAGAAAAGTTGTTTTTATATCTAACTATTCAAGACAAAAATATTATACTTGCACAAGACTTAAAATAGTCCTAATTGAAGTCATTTTAACAACAGGAGATATTTCATCAAAATATATACATTTCTTTTGTGAAAACCCATTTACAACAAGTCTATCCTTGTACCTCTTTTTTTTTGCATCTTATTCCTTCAACTTGTAAACCCATTTATTATGCAATGCTCTTTTTCCTGCAGGAAATTGAACCAAGTCCCAAGTCTGGTTATTTCCCAAGGAATCAATTTTATCTTTCATGCCTTGCTCCCACATTTTTTGTGTGTCTACTTGCATTCCCTCTTCATAACATCTTGGCTCACCTGAATCAATCAACAATAAATAATACGATGAGTATACTTAACCCTTGGTATATATTCTAACAACACTTGTAGGAGTTCGAGGTACTTGTTGATCCTGTTCTTGTACATTATGATTTTATGGTACCTTTGAAATTTATTTTTTAGTGATCTCATTAAGCATTGTGTATTCTAGTTTTTCTTTTTCCTATTTCTTTCCCTGCAACTAATCTTTGTACATGACCTTCTCAATGAATATGACATCTCTACTCTTAATAATTTTTTTATTTTCATAATCCCATAAGCGATAACCAAAATCATTAACACAATATCCAATAAAGTTCCACATATTGGGTTTTTCGTCAAGCTTGGTTTTATTCACTTTATTAATATGGACAAATGATTCACAACTGAAAGTCTTCAAAAAGAAAAAGTTTACCCTTTTCCCTGTCAATGCCTTCTCTAGAATTATACCATCCAAAGAGATTGAAGGTCCTATGTTTATTAAGTAAACCAAATTATATACAACATCTTCCTAGAACTGTAGGGGAAAACCAACATGCAATCTCATACTTCTTGCATGCTCCATGATTTCCGTGTTCATCCTTTATCACACACCATTTTCTTGTGGTGTTCATGGAATTGTCTTGTCTCTATGCATCTCATGGTATGAACAATAATCATCAAACTCCTTGCTGAAATATTCACCTCCATTGTATGATCTAAGACACTTCAACCTTTTTCTTGTCTCATTCTCAACCAAATCTTTCCATTTCTTAAAAGTATAAAAAACAATAGATTTTTGTCGAATGCATTAAACCTAAGTTTTTCTAGTTGCATCATCAACAAAATTAACATAATAATGATATACACTAAGAGATGATACATGATATGGTCCCCATACATCTGTATGCAAAATATATAACCTTTCACTCTTATTTTCTTTTTCGACTCTGAGAAATCTGACTCTCTTTTGTTTTCCATAAACACAATGCTCACAGAAATCCAAATCAATTTGTTTAGGATCTAGCAACAAATTTCTTTTTTGAAGTATCTGCATCCCCTTCTCACTCATGTTTCCAATGCTACAATGCCACAATGTTGTATCCACTCATGTAGAAGCTAAAGAGATTCAAGAGTCATTATTACTAGTACATAAATACAATGTACCTACCTTCTCTCCTTTTGTTATCACCAATGATCCTTTGATGACCTTCCACACCTTATCTGCAAATATGCATATACAACCTTCACTTTCCAACTGCCCTATTGAAATTAAATTTTTCCTTAGATCTGGAACATGTATTATCTCTTTCAACAACCATTGGTTTCCATTTCTTTCCTTTATTTTACCTTTCCCATTCCAACAAATTTTCATGGTGCATCATCACCCAAATTAACCGGTCCAAAATTACAATGAACATAATATTGAAAATGTTTCCTATGGGCTGTGGCATGAAATGAAGCCCATGAATATACTCCCCAAGACTCAGAAATATTATCTACAGAAATAATCAAAGCATCTTGTAACACATCACCTGTTACATTTGCTTCCTGATTTTTCTCTTGTTGTGCATCTCTTTATTTCTTTGGAGCTTTGCATTCTTTCTTCAGATGTTCTTTGTTCCCACAATTCCAACACTCTATCTTTCCAAATCTAGATTTGGATCTGCCCTTCCTAGAATTATCGTGGTACTTTGAGCCCTTTCCTCTATAATTTTGTCTTCCCCTCTTCTCCATGTTTAACGCATTACCTGATGTCTCACCTGTTATTTTCCATTGCATTTACTCACTAAGGATAACACCAACAACATCATAAAATTTTAAAGTATTTGAACCAGAGACAGAGTTACTTATAGACATGACCAAGCCGCTCCAGATTTTTGGAAATGAGCACAAGATTAGAAGAGCCCTGACCTCATCATAAAAGTCCACTTTTACAGAACTTAGTTGATTAGTAACCATATTAAATTCATTTAAATGATCTACAATAGACCCACTTTCTAACATCTTCATATTAAATAATATGTTCATTATAAATACCTTATTGGACGTCGAGGGTTTTTCGTACAATTTAACCAATGCATCCATCAACTCCTTCATTTTCTTTTCTTTTGAAATATTGAAATCCACCGATGTTTCCATACTCAGTCGTATCGTTCCTAGTTCCTTTCCGTCAAGAACCTCCCATTCTTCATCCTTCATGGTTGTTAGATTCTTTTCTATTCCAACCAATGGTAGGAATAGATCCTTCTTATATAAAAAATCTTCCATCTGCATCTTCCATAACTGATAGTTTTAGCCGTTAAATTTTTCGACCCTAAACTTTCCATCTTTCGCCATTGCTCCCAGTCGAACCAGGAACCCTCTTTTCGTGTGAGTTACCTTTTTCTCTGATACCAGTTGTTAGAAAAACAAGATCACAGATCAGTAAATAAAACAAATGTGGAAATAAAACACAAAATATACACAATACAAGAGAGACACGGATATACGTGGTTCACACAGTGTGGTCTATTTCCACCATATAAATTTCCAGTTCTTTCCTTTATTATTATCCATCAAATGAAGGGATTCCACCTACAACACACCCACTATAACTTCCTCTTCTTTCTCTCACAACCTCCTCTCACAAAATACAATATTCACAATGATCCATAGACGTAATACATTTCCCTCATAAAAGAGGGTTGCATTCTAGGGAAAAAACAACTAACATAAATGGTACTGTCAGATCTGTGACCTTATAATTAACAATCCAAATTTAGAATGAAATTACAATATAAATTTACAAGGAAAATTTTTGTTCGAGGGCTTCGCCCTTGCACCCTCCAGAGTGGGTAACCCCCCTCTACAGTCCCCCACATGGAGGAGTGTACATTATTCCAAGGTGTAAAGTCATCATGGGGTATAAACACAGCTGAAAACAAAGACCTCTAAATCATGAAGACAATCAGGCTCCACAATCAATATAATAAGGTAAATGTAATTCATTTTATCTATAGAGGAAAATGATTTGTTATAGTCAATTCCTTTCATTTGATCTCTGAGGAACAAAAAATTCCCTTTTTCCAAGGGTTTAGTCAAAATATTTGCACCCTGCTCATCTTTGGAAATATATTGAAGCTTCACTAATCGTTTCTAGATCCTATCCTGAATGAAGTTGTATATGATATCTATATGATTATACCTATCATGGAATACTAGATTCTCCTATAATTTAATACAAATCTAATTATCACAGTATATCAATTTAGGCTCCAACTTCTAATAAAATAAACCTATAAGAAATTTTTGAAGACAAACAACTTTACAACTATCCATACTTGCTACAATACTCTTCCTCTTCTGAACCAAATGCTACGAAATTTACTTTCATACTGAACCATGTAGTCACTCTTGATCTCAAGTTGAAGAAGTACCCCATGGTTCTCTTTCTGTATACCACATGCCCTACTTGATTTGATTCTATATATCCATGCAACTCCACTCCATATCCTTCAATATACCTCAATCAGTACTCCATTGTACCTCTCAACTACATGAGAACATTATTCGTTGATATCCAATGCACCTTCCTTGTGTTGAACAAATACATCAAGGGACCTATCAACTACATGTATATCCATGGATCCAACAACTTTGAATCTGAAGTGATCACCTTCTTTAGATTGGTAACCATAGCTGTAGCAATTGGTCTATAGTCCTCCATCCTGAATATCCTCAAGATCTCAACTACATACTTCCATTTCCAAACGAATATCTCTCTTGATACCTATCACACCTCTAGCCTTAAGATATAATGCATCAAGCCAATGTCCTTCATCTCGAACTCACTAGCTAAATGTTCTTTGTACCTTTCAATAATCTCATCTACACCTGCTAGAAATGAATCATCAACATACATAACCAACATGAGTGGATCTTCCCCAACATGTATAAAGTACAAGTTAGGATCTACCTCACTCTTGGTAATTCCTATACTGTACATGTATCCGTAAATCATAGAATACCATGCCATGGGTGCATGTTTGAGTCTGTATAAGGATTTCTTGAGCCTACACACATGATACTCCCTCCCATGTACCTCAAATCCATGATGTTTATCTATGTGTAATTGCTCCTCAATAATCTCATTGAGGAAAGTTCTTTTCACATCCATATGATGTATCCTTCACCTAATAACTGAAGCAATCAAAATTACAACTCGAATATAATCATATCTAGATACTAGAGGAAATGTCTCTGCGTAGTCCAATCCCTCTTTCTAGGAGAACCCTCTTTCCACAAACCTGTCCTTGAACTTCTCGATGCTACCATTTGCAACATGCTTGATCTTGTAGATCCACCTGAAACTCACAACAGACTTCCTCTTTAGTATTTTCACTATGTCCCAAATATCATTCCTCACAATAGAGGTGCAGTACTCTACCATGGAATCTTGCCATACATGTTGATTTGCTACTTCCTGAAAACTTGAAGTATCAACATCAATGATGCTACTCATAAGCACCATATAATTAAAAAAATTCTCATAGTTTTATGCTCTTTGACCACACTATAGGAGACTCACCAACATTCCTTAATGTCTGTAGTAGGCACTTGGGTCTCTTGACAATATTGGAAGGGTATAACTCCTCCTCCCCACCTGAAGTCTAAAATGATAACGATTGCTCAGCCTTCGGATATTGTTGTTCCTCGTCCTCTTTCAGTGCTTATGACTCATGAGATATCCTAGATGACAAGTTCTCCTCAAACTTAAAATATCTTCTCACAACCATATTCCTCTACGCTGGTATAAATATATCATGATCCTTTGAGGTCTCACTGTACCCCACAAATATACCCTTCTTTATTGCAGGCTCCAACTTCATGCTCTCCTCCACAGGAACATTGATGTAAACTGAGAAACCAAATATCCTCCAATGACATATCTCTAGCTTCACTCTTGAGAATTCCTCCTCTAGAGTCTTTTCCCCCAATATCTTGTGAGGAATCATGTTCTGCACATACACTATCATGTTACACACATATGCCCATAGAAAGACAGGAAACTCCTGGTAATGTATCATAAACCTATAAGAAAAGATGATGGAATGATCCTTCCTCTTCACAATCCCATTTTTTTGAGGGTTGTATGAGACTATCATCTCCCTCTTGATCATTTTATCCTTGTATAAATCCTTGTAGTCATTGAAGGTGTACTCTCTACCATTATCCAACCTCAATAAATTCATCTTCTTTCATGTTTATTTCTCCACTTGATTTTTAAACTCCTGAAACTAATTGAATACTCTAGCATTGGTATTCATAAAGAAGATCCAGGTTTCCTAGAAAATTCATCAATAAATGTCACATAGAATGATGATCCTTGTACTAATGCCAATGTCATCGACCCACTAACATATTAATGAATAATAAAATTGCGATAAGGATGAGGATTTAAGCTTATGGTTGCGCTCTGCACCTAGGGTTTCATGAAATCATGATCTCCCCTATTCTCCTCGCTGAGCACTCATGCAGCCACCTGACGTGCTCTGCACCAAGGCTTTGACCGGTCCAGTAGCATGTCAGATAAAGGGAGGTCGGATGCCCCTCCTACCGGAACATGGCGGCGAACAACCCTCAGAACTTCTGCGTGCGTAGACCATCTTTCAAACCTCCTCAGCACCTGCAAGATCAATACATGAAAGATGAAATGAAAGGAATCACAAGCACGAACATGGATGCAGAGACCTCTCATCCAAAAGATGCTCGAGCTTGGACACCAAGAAAATGCATACCGCAGGCCCCGAAAGCACCACGATACACCATCAAAAGAAACTAGATAGGTGAGCACACCCAGTTCATGCGGGAGTACACCCTCATAGGTAAATTCCTAGGCCTTTGGCCCTTAGAGAGAGACCTAGCTCACTGGATCAAATCTTGGTGGAACCCCAAGGGAGACTATGAGCTCTAGCTAAGCTCCAATGGTTTCTTTACAAACATATTCTACAACCTAGAGGACAAAGACAGGGTATTCGAAGGGGGCCCCTACTTCTACAACTTGGCGGGACTATATCTGAGATTATGGACTGAATGCTTCTACCCAGAGAAAGAGAAATTCACTTATGCCCCGGTATGGATCTGTCTCTACTCTCTACCCCAAGAGTTTTGTCTTGATGAAATTTTATCAAGCATAGGTAACACGCTAGGAAAACATGTTAAGTCCTCAGAGGCCACCAAGCATAGGAAGTATACCTCCTATTCCAGAATTTGTGTCTATATGGATATATCTAAGGCACTCCCAGGCACGATAACCCTAGAGTATCAGGATGAGGAGTCGGCACAAACTATTGACTACGAACATATGCCTTTCAGATCCAAAAAATGCCACGATCATGGGAATATCTTCAGATATTTCCCCCTCAATTCCCCTCACAAGCCAACTGAGGAAGAGAAGCCAAAGGATGGCTTCACACAGTTTCAGACATGCAGGAAGCAGACACAGAAGAAAACAATAGCCACCAACAACCAGAAAAACCCTAATACCAATTCCTTTGATGCCTTATCTAACCTACCAGAGGCAGAGGAAGTGGAAAACCCCATTAAAGCATTAGAGGCAGAAGGAATCACTGGCAAGAAAAAATGATCACCTCGGGCGGCTCCTTCACAACACACTCCATACCACCCTCCCCTTCCCTCATACATGGGCATAAACCCTGAAATGGATGAAGACACCATCATGGCAATGGATGAACAAGACTTAGTGGGAGTAGACTTGGACAGACTGGAAGAAGCTCTCAATAAGAAAGATCTAAAAACTATACTAGAAGACCAACTGAGGAAAGTCCATAAGGTCTTTATGGACTCGCCAGCAAGGGAAACCTCAATAGTAGGAATAAAAGGATATCCAAACCCAGATCCAATGAGAAACAGAAAAGAAAGAAAAAGGAGAGGTAGGAATATGGTGCAATAGCTCATTAAGGAGGTGAGTAACTATATGATCAACTCAGGACAGATACAAAATCTCTCAGAAATCTCTTTCTCCCACCCTCCCAATTGTTAATCATGAAATTAATCACTTGGAACATTAGGGGCCTCAATGGAAGATCAGAGCAAAGGACCCTCCAAAACTACATCAAGATGGAATACCTAGACATCCTTCTCCTTTAGGAGGCTAAATGCGCATGACCAACAACGGAAGCAATCCTCAAGAAATGCTAGCGCAAATGCAACTCTTACCACACAAACTCAAAAGGAATTGCAGGAGGCCTTGACATCCTCTAAAATCCAAAATCTATCATTCTAAACCAAGGTCTCTCAACTCTGGTCACTCTCATAGCCCATTATCGGGCAATTGGTTCGGACAAAGATGGATGGATCACCAATGCCTATGGTTCATGGACTATCCCAGAAAAAAAAATCTTTCTTCAGCAATTGGCTTATCTAAGCTCCTTAGCCAACAATCAAAGATGTGTTGTGGGCGACGATTTCAATATGATCCTCACTCTGGAGGAAAAAAGGGGGAGAATGAAAAGATTGGAACAAGAAAACATAATAGTCCAGGACCTTCTGGAACAACATAATCTGGTAGACATAGAGAATGGAAACAAAACCTCCACTTGGATGAACAAGTGCACGGGCCCCCAACAAATTGCCTGCAGAATTGAACATTTTCTCCTCCCTGAGACCCTCCTCCTGGAATGTCCTCTAATAGAGTCCAATATCCTCCCAAAAGAGGGCTCGGACCACTAGCCTATTCAGTTGTGGGTGGACACCGTGGATTCTCCCAAGCTCAAACCCTTTAGGTTTGAAAAATTCTTGCTCACCCATCCCGACTTTGATAACATGGCTTGCCTTTGGTGGGGCGTGGAAGATATCAAGCATGGAACCAAAATGTACCGCTTTCAACAAAAAATCAAATACTTCAAGTAGCAAGTGCGACAATGGAATAAGGAAGTTTATGGCAACATGTTCCAAGAGAAAACATTACTGGAACAAAAACTTGAATCCCTCCAACAATAAGACATCCAAATAGGATATACCCCAATTCAACAATAGGAGGAACATAGTATCAGACAACAGTTTGAAGAAAGGATACAACAGGAACAAATCCTTTGGAGACAAAAATCAACGATACAATGGGCCAAAGAGGGGGACAAAAACACAATTTTTTCCACCGATCAATGATACAAAGGTGTTTCATCAACCACATAACTAAACTAGAAATTTCCCATGACACAACCTTGCTCTCGCATCAGGATATCACGAAGGAGATCACTGATTATTACCACGACCTCCTCTCAGAACCTTAGGTGGATCGTGCAAAGGATATCGGGACAGTAACAACCAATATTTCGACCTTCATCACTCAGGAATAGAATGAGGCCCTCATGACCCCCATAAGCCAAGCTGAAGTGGACCATGCCATACAAGAGCTACCTGTGGGCAAAGCACTTGGTCTGGATGGATTCACCACGAAATTATTCCATTCCTGTTGGCCCATTCTAAAGGAAGAGGTCTGGAAACTGGTGGAGGAATCACACAACTCTAGTAAGGTCCTCCCAGCCCTTAATGCCACCTTTCTCACCCTGATACCCAAAGAGGGGAGAGTCACCAATCCAAAAAATTTCAGTCCCATAGCTCTCTACAATGTCATCTACAAAATTATCTCCAATGTTATAGCTCTCAGACTCAAGCCAATCCTCCCCTTCATAATCTCAAAGGAGAAGTCGGGCTATGTAGAAGGAAGAAAAATAATGGATAGTGTCATTTTGGTCCATGAGGTTATTCACTCACTCAAAATAACACGTACACCAGGTATGCTTCTCAAACTTGATCTTTCTAAATATTTTGACAAATTAAGATGGAAATACATAAGAGAAACTCTAGTGGCCTTTATTTTCAGTTCCAATTGGATCGACTGGATCATGAATGTCATCACCTCCACCTTCTTCTCCATCCTAGTCAATGGATCCCCCTCCCAACCTTTCTCCCCCTCGTGAGGACTAAGACAGGGGGATCCGCTTTCCCCTTTTCTCTTTGTAATAATGGAAGAAGGCTTGGGACGCTACCTAGAAACCTCCATAGGCAATGGCTCTTTGCAAGGCCTCCCCCTCCATGGGCTCCAACCTGTGACCTCACACAGCCAATTTGTCAATGACACCATGCTTATGAGCACCCCCACGGTACAAGAAGCCAACAAACTCAGCTCCATCCTCTCCGACTTCAACAACACCACTGACACCTCCTTCAACCTAACAAAGTGACAACCTTTCTTCTTCAATACACTCCAGGCTATCCAACAACACCTCTCCCAGCTCCTCTCCATTCTGATTTGTACCCTTCCAACTGAATACTTGGGCCTTCCCTTGTCAGACTAGACAGCCCGCAACCTCTCCTGCGACTCACTCCTACTCTCCATCTCCAAAAGACTTAGAAGATGCACCTTTCACTCCCTCAACCTCCCATCCAGAATCATCCTTCTCAAATCCTTCCTCCAAGCCATACAGACTTATCTTTCTCGACTCTAGCAGCCCCACAATCAGTCATCAAAAAAATCAGAAACTTGCAGAGGAACTTTCTCTTTCATGGCCACAATTCAGAAAAAAAATTGGGCTCTTGTCAGCTGGGACAAAGTTTGAAAACCCAAAGCCCTAGGAGGCCTTGGTCTAAGGGACCCTAGAAAACTCAATAACACAATGGGGGCAAAGATCTGGTGGAGATGGATAAAAAATCCAATAGAAATATGGGCTCAGCTTTGGAACTACAAGTATGCACCATACATCCAGCATTCACACTGGATTTGAATGCAGGACATAATTCAAGGATCCAACATCTGGGCTGTGGTCTCGAGAAACCTCCCCCTCATCCAGGAGCACGCCTTCTGGGAAGTTCATAATGGCCAGGCCGCCAGGTTCTGGAATGACTCTTGGAAATAGATGCCACCCCTCCAATCTAATGAAAATCTGCTACACTATGAAAACGAGATACCAAACTTAATCACTGCCAAAGTAGTAGACATGTGGGCTGCCAACCCTCACAACCACACCTGGAGAACATAGAAATCCACGCATAAGGATCTACAGGTGACAGAGGACTATAACATACAGAATTGGGCTCATGCAATCTCAACAAGAATAATTCGAGCCAGCAATATCTCTGACATTCTTCATTGGGAGCACTCGCCCAACAACAAATTCAGTATCAAGGAAGGACATTCTCTATAGGAAGGCTTTCAACACATGCCAAAGGATCGTATATGTACTTTTGTCTGGAAATCCAAATTCTAGCCAAAAATATCAACTTTTCTATGGCTCCTCATACATAACAAGATCCTAACCTGGGATAATATATGGATAAGAGGATTCATAGGACCTTCGATCTGTCACATTTTCAATCAACATGAAGAGACCATGGAACACCTCTTAAACAGTTGCACCATCAACGCTTTCCTTTGGGACCATGCCACTCAGATCCTAAGAAGAACTCACAGAGATCAAGGTAGCATCATAAACACAATCATAAATTGGGGAACATGACCTTACAAAAGCCATTTTCTAAACAGACTCTGCCAGCTACTACTAGGCTTCATAGTGTGGAAACTTTGGAAGGAAAGAAACAAGAGAGACTTTCACTCACTACCCTCCACCATGGAAACCATCTGGTCCACCATCCACTCAAACCTATAAGAAACCCTTCAGCGTCACCCTTTGACCAAAGAAGATAGACCAACTGAGTCTGCAAAACTACTGATCCTCAACTCTTGGGGCCTCACGCTTCCCGCCACCCTCTCTCCACTAGCCCCTTCCCCCCCTTCCACCTTGGTGATCAACCCCTCGATTTGGTCCTCTCCCCCCCTCGCTTCCACAAAATTAACTTCGACGGAGCTTCGAAAGGAAACCCGAGCCCTTTCAGTGCAGGGGCAGACATTAGGGATTGTTTTAGCATAATACACAATATGAATGCTGAAAATATAGGCTATGATACCAATAACTCTACAGATATCTGGGGCATGATTAAGGGAATACAATTGGCCTTAGATTATGATCTCACCTATCTCATCATCGAGGGAGATTCAAAATTCATAATTGAGCTATATTCCAAAATCATCAATGGAAGAAACCCAGAAAAGATCACCCCAAGCTGGTGCCTGCTTGGCCCTCTACATTGCCTCCAATATCTACTCTGTCCCTCTCTCACTCTCATCACCACTCATGTGAGAAGGGTTGCAAACAGAGTGTCCGACAGACTAGCAAATGAAGGGGTGAACCTATCTCAACAAATCACCCTCCTGAACACTGAAAGGCCCCAAAGCTCAACACTATGGACCCACTTCCAAGAGCTATCCAGAAGGGAAAATCCACACCCATATGGGGTGA
>SNQJ01S0007282.1:358475-375165 GCA_010110895.2 Picea sitchensis | reverse complement strand
TAACTCCCCATGCAATTAATTTTTAAGGCATTCAAGATAGTGCACCTAGGAAAGCATCAAGATGCATGTTTTGACCAGTTTGCAGGTACCAAGAGTTTAAAGCAGTCCTGTTAGCCTTCAATTGTGATGGAAGAGGCTTCAACTTCCCACATCAACATTAAAATCGTCCACGACGTGTTCATTCTCCTTCTCATTGCTAGTTATCACTCCAACACTATGTCTCTTGGCCCTCCAGGATTATCCAATTTCTCCCGGCGTGTTCTCCACATCTACCCAGACCACCATTTCCCTTTCACCAACCCTGTTCTTTTCTCCACCATGCCTCAAGAAAGAGGCAAACCTAGGTGAGCAGGAAAAAATACAAATTTCTACACCTGTGACAAGAGACTCACTGGCTCCCAACGAGCTCTGATTGCCCGCTTCAGCCGTCCCTCCACTCATACCAACAACGCTCAGTCCACCATGCACTCTCCAAACACCCAGGATTCCCTATGCACTCCAAAGGAGGAGGCCCCGTCCCCCACCTTGCATTCACAACCACGACCTCTTCTCTTGAAGGTCACTGGTTCATGAGCATAAATTCTTTCGATCCTCAACTTGGAGAAAGGGAAGGCTTCACCTTCTCTCCAGCATGCAGGGACACCCTCTTCTTCTCATCCAGGACCAAGCATATTCCTTCCTCCCTGAATTTCAGCCTCGCTGGTGGGAAGGTGGTTGTATTGTAGAGGAGGAGATCCCTCCAAGTTGGCAAGTTTCAAAAGATGGAGAGAACAAAAATTATCTAGACGAGGAGCACTTGGAACTCCTTTTGACATCAGGAAAAAATAGGATGAGTAGGCACAAGGAAAGAGGATCATCAACCAGCGCTTGGATCTTCTTTTGGAGGCCTTCTCAGATGCCCCAAGGTCTGCAAGCTACCCCACTTGAAAAAAGAAGTTTGTCCCGACCTTCACTTCTAATGGACACCTAGGTTCCCCTTTGGTTTAAGGCGACCTACCCGAGACTCTATTTTCTGTCAATTACAGTTTTTAATTTTTTTTACAGTTGTATAGCTAGCATATTAATGGCAGATTTGTATGTAGCACACCATAGGTTAGCTAGTTGGAGCGAAGTTCCAGTAGAAACTCTCAGCATTTTTGTCAATTTTGTAAACAATTCCACAACCATTGTAGAATTATGATTGCTTGGAGCCACATGTCCTGGTTTCCCTTCTATGGCAGGATAGGTGGCTGCCAAGCGACTTATAGTCGTAAACTGATGATATGATATAATACAAGGATCTTCCTTTTATTTACAAAAAAAAAAATATATGAATGGATAATATGCAATATCCCCTTCGACCTACTTTCACTACAAGGAAAAGTGGCCTTGGCATTTTTACCAAGTACAAACCCTCTACACACTCCCTTTTTCAAATACTAAACTCTTGAAGACCTGTAACAATCCCCCTCATAATTGGCAATTCCTTATAGTCTATATGTTGTGACCTCCTATGCCACAACTCCCATAGGATTTCACTTTCATTTACCAAATCCTGAACATGATTGCCTTGCAACTTGTATAAAGTTCCATATCTAACCCCAATGACCACTACATTGTCTGGGTTGTCTTCCTCTAGACGAAAAATTAATTTCTTTCTCTAAACAATAATGGAAAAACCCTTGTCCTCCATAGATGAGATTGAGAGAAAATTATTCTTCAAACCTAGTATGCAAAGCACATCCTGGGTATCTAACAAATGGCCTGAATCAATATGGAATATAATTGTTCCCTCTCCCTTTACTACATACATAACATAATGATAACGTTGTACATGAAGATTTGAGTCCCTCTCCATCAGAATTATAAATAGCTCATGTGTGTATGTCATGTGAGGAGATGCACAACTATCCAAGAACCAAGAAATATTGACAGCTATGTTGGTAGAAAGGTAAGAAAACAGTGAGCTATCCTTCTAAAAAATTATTGCAAACTCATCAAGATGTATCTTTGCTGATGTTGTTTTCTTCGTCTTTCATTTAGCTTTCTTATTCTCAGAACATTGAGATACATAATTTCCATTCTTATGACATGAGGAACACTTGATTTTACTCAAGTCTTTATTCTTCCTTGGATGTGATGATCCTCCATCACTGTTACCCTTATTTCTAGAACTCTTTCCTTTTCCCTTCCTTTTCTCCTAAACAAGAGACAAGTTATCATCACTACTTCCCTTGTTTTTTCTCTTAGGATCCTCTAAAGTCTCTTTCTAGACACAACCATCCCAAAGTATCTACCAATATGCAATATGTTCCTGAGTGCAGACTCCCTTGACAAATAGTTCCCATGACTTGGGAAGACCATTCAATGAAAAATTCATGTTTTATGAGTCCTCCATTTTCTCCCCTAGGTCTACAAGTTGATCACACACTTGCGTGATCCTCATGAAATATCTAGTAACATTTTCATATCTAGACATATGCCCCAATATTAATTTATTCCTTAATACCATCCTCCTATTCATGTTAGTGCTCTGGAATAACCCTATTAAGGAATAAAAAATATCTTTGGTCATCTTATTCTAATATAGGTTAGGAATTAGGTGATCCTTCATCAAATCCAGGATGACCCTCTGTTCTTTGATCACCTTCTCGTGAGATGCCAAAGTTTCCAGATCTGTTGGTGGAGAAACTAGTTTGTCCACTAACTCCCAAAGGTCATACTCCTTTAATGACAAAGTTACTCTTGATTTCCAAGATAGGAAGTTGGATGTTCCATCCAATATGTCATCAACCGTTACAGGTGCTAATGCAATCCCTTAGACTTGATAAAATATCTTGGAAATAATTGGTTTCTGAAGTTTCCCTTATATTGACCTATACGTGTCTGTCACCACTAGAAACCACATATGTACATGAACTTCCTTACTACAACCCAAATATGTAAGAACTTTTTTTTACTGCTTGATCCATATTTAGGAGAAGAACGAATTGATTAACAAACTGAATAAAATAAACAAATATATTCGGTGAACAATATCTTCTATTGAATAAATGAGATAGGCTAAAACTGTAAAACTATAGAACTAAAATACTTGCTTGAATGGTGGTAGCTAAATATGAGAACAGATGTGGCTTCTATGCACATTCATCTGAGCAAAATGATTAAAATGAGGCTCCAGAGGCCTTTTTTATATTACTCATGAATGTCAAAATCCTATACATCCAAAAACCTAACCCTAGGAGATGAAACAACGAAATTTCTGTGGGCCCCTATGGGTAAGTTGGTACCTCAACTTCTCGAGTTTGTAACTTTTTCATACGACCTGTGTTTTAGGTGCGTGATATCCTATTGGAAAGGTATTTTAGAGAACTACATATTACGCCGTCAAACTCTGATTCCATTTACAGTTTGACTCTGGTGAGCCAAAAAAAAATGGTAATGGCCCCAAAACTACCCTCGAAGTACAAGAATATTCGTTGACATGAAAAAATCCAAAATATGTTAGTTGGATTAGATGGGAGGTCACTAGTATCCACTTGGAAGGTATGTAGGGGTTCAGAAAACTCCATAAGTGTAGAACCCATAATTACAAATAAGTACAGATGAACATGATGAACTAAAAAATGACAGGAGGAGCCAATTGGAATAGGAGGGTGGACACCAATATCCACTTGGATCAATACTCCCCCCTTAGGAAGAAATGGTCTCCATTGTGTTGATTACCCCCATTAGGTGAGAAAAATTCTATTGGATTTGGCCTTGTGTGAGCGACCTTCTTTGGTGTAGGCGTTTCCCTACCTTGACAACCTGCTAAAATTGGATCCTTTGTTGGTGAGTTCCCTTTACCTGTGTGTCCACTATCTGATCAATGGATTCTTTTTCCATGGAGTCAGAGTTGAAATCTATGTGTGTAAGTTGTTCTGTGATATCTGATGTGTCCAACATTAGGGGAAAATATGGCCAACAAAGGTCCACATTGAACATTAGGTGCAAGCCAATGGATGGTGGAGTTTTGAGCTCCAAAGCATTTTTACCCATAGACTTGGTGATGGTGTAAGGCTCATAACAAAGTGGGAAGAGGTTATGATGGGGCCCTATAATACACTATTTTATCAAGTGTAACTAGACCTTATCTCCATCCTGAAATTGGTGAGGTACCCTATGTTGATCATGGCGCTACTTTTACTTAGCATTAGATTTATGCAAAATATTTTGGACCTGTTGGTCGATGTGTTGAATCCTCTCAATGAATCTAGTGGCTTTGTCACTCTCATACTGAATATGGGAAGAGTCTTTATGTTTTGTTTCCATAGGGAGTGAAACATCAATGGGACCCAAGGGTTGGAATCCCAGTCCCACCTGAAATGGGCTATGGACAATGGAGCTATGGAGAGCCATGTTATAAGTATGTTGAACATAGGGGAGGCTCTCATCCCATGTACGTGGTTTCTTAGAGTTCTACATGCGTAGGATTTGCACAATCATCCAATTTATACCTTTGTCTGGTCATCTGTTTGAGGGTGGAAAGTAGTGGATTTAGTGAGCTTGGTGTCCAAAAGTGGCCAGATACTTGACCAAAATGTGTTGAGGAACCTGTTGTCTCGGTCAAAGATGATGGTCTGTGGTATCCCAAAATGGACCCACACTCGTTCGAAGAATATTTTGGCAGTATTTGTCGTTGTTCTTTTATTATTGCAGGATGTGAGGATGGCCATCTTCGAAACTTGATCACCGACCACAAATACACAATCATTGTTGTGCTTGGTGGACAGAAGTCCAAACATGTAATCCATCGATATGGACTCCCAAGGCTGGTCTCGGTTAGGAAGATGGGTGTATAAGCGTTTGTTCTTGATGGATGGCTTTGCAATGGAAAAAAAAGTTCACGATATTCAATCTAATTTTTTACGTCCTGTCGAAGTTTTGGCCAATAAAAATGTGTATGGAGAATGACCAGAGTTTTCTCCATGCCGAAATGTCTTGCCACGCAAGTCTAGTGGGATTCCAAAATCAAAATTTCACGCTCACTTGCAAGAACATAGAGATGGCCGATATGGCATAACATCTTGTCCTGAATGTGAAAATCGATGACATTTACACCTATACCCAAGAGTTTATAGGTCATGGAATAATAGTGAGTGCATCCAAGGGAGGCCGACTGAGGTAGTCAGCGACATGATTTGTGCTCCCTGTCTTATACTTGATGCTGATATGGAACTGTTGTAGGTAGGTGGACCACATCTGATGGTAGTCGTTTTGCAACTTCCCCTGTGTCTGTATGAACTGTAGAGGCTTGTGATCAATGTGGATGATCGTCTCCTTTCCCATAATGTAATGTTTCCATTGACAACATGCTTGTACAATGGAATACATTTCCTTACCATAGGTGGGGTATTTCCAGAAAGTATCTGAGAGTGTCTCACTATGGTATGCCACTGAATGACCATGGCAAGTGAGAACTAGGACTACATAAGAATCATATTAATTAGTCTCAATCTTGAACGGTTGTTGCAGATCAGTCAAGGAGAGAACTCAATATGAGCACAAGAGATGCTTAAGATCATCAAATGCTCGTTGTTTTTCCTTCCCCCACATGAAATTTTCCCTGCAACCACCATTCGTCATGTGGCTGAAGGCCCATGCAATAAGGGAGAATATCAACATGAACCGTTGGTATAAATTGGCCCGTCCCAAAAATATTTGAAGCTCGGTTAGTGTAGTCGAGGCTAACCAGCCTTATATGACTTGGATCTTAGTGGGATCAACATGTACCCCATTCTCATCAACAATTTATCCCAAGTATTTGACCTTGTTCATGCGAAAGAAATATTATTCCAAGTTGGAATATAGATTTTGTTGTCGCAGAGTGCTCAAAACCTATTGAATATGTCGCATGTGCTCCTCCCAAGTTATATTCAATATGAGAATGTCATCCAAATATACCACCACAAAATAAATTGTGACGAGTATCAATAAATCATCCATCAACCTCATGAAAGTGGTTGGTGCATTTGTTAGGCCAATGGGAATGACCAACCATTCGAAGATACCTTCTTTATATTTGAAGGATGTCTTCCAGACATGAGTAGGTTTTATGGGAACCTGGTGGTAACCAAACTTTAGGTTAATCTTGTTTAATAACTTTTCCCCCTTGAGTTGGTCCAAAACATCATCAATCCTAGGAATTGGGTACCGGTTTCTGACTATGATTTTTTTTAATGCTTTGTAATCAATGTAGAGTTGCCAGGTCCCATCCTTCTTCTACACCAGTACAATCGGTCTTCCGCAAGGGGCAGAGTTGGGTCTGATGTGCCCCTTTTGAAGAATCTCTTGGATCTAATGCTTGATTTTGTCATTTTCCATTAGTGAGCGATGATAGACTGGTCCATTAGGAAGAGGTGCATCAGGGGTTAGATCAATTGGATTCTTGACTTGGAAGTGCATTGGTACCCCGATGGGTGAGGAGAAGATGTCTCTGTATTCTTCCACAATGTCATCCACTTTCTTTTGCTGCAAAGAGGGGGTCTGTGTAGAGGCCACGGATTTGGCGGTGACATTCCGATTACTGTGAGCATGAATCACAAAGAATATGAACTTATTAGTCTGTGAAATGACCTTCCTTCATTTCTTAGGAGATATTAAATAAATAGAGGTAGGCGATGCTACCTCTGGTATCCTATACAATTATCTACCTAGAGTAATAATAACATTACGGGGTCTAGACTCATACACAACATGACGCTTCAACAAATATGGTTTTCCTAAAATAACATCACAAAATTCAAGGGGAACAATATCACACAATATCTCACCTTTGAAGGGTTTGATTCTGTAGGGAATATGACATTGTTGGCAAACACATAGATCTCTTCCTTGGAAAAGCCAACCCATGGTGTAGTGATATGGGTGCGGTTTCATCGGAAGGTACAAATGCTTGATGACCTTTACTGATATCGGGTTCTTCGGACTGTCACTATTGACAATGAAATGAAGTGGATCCCCCCTTACCCACATCTGTGAGTGGAAGAGGCTTTCCCCCTCCTCTATTTCTTCTAGATCACTTGGATGAACTTTGGTGGTAGCGACAATAGCACTAGGTTCATCATCGATAATATTCTTCCCTCCTTCTGGATTTGATTCAGAATCATAATCGACCTCTGACTCATAATTCTTCAGATCGACCATGTGTGACTTCTTGGAGCGACATTCTTCAGTGTTGTGCCAAGGTATTTTATGGTATTCACACCATTTTCCTGTGTCCTTCTTTGTCTTCTCATTTCCCTTCTTGTATTGCAACTTAGACTGGTTTTCTTGAGAGTGACCATCTTTTCTCTATCCCTTGTCATGTGGGTTGGGGCCACCTTTTCTATGCTTCGACTGAAAGGAGCTTTCATATCCAAAGTCTTTCCTCTTCTACTTAAATTTCTTCTTGATTTTGACAACATATCTGTAAGTCATACGCTATGAGTCGATGTACAGAAAATCCATTTCTATTTGAATGTATATATGCAAACAACTGTGGTATTTGAGCACCAGATGTCGCTCAGAGTCTTTGATACCCAAATTGGTACATAGGTTATGGAAAATATTGTTTAAATCTGGTACTTTCTGGGCCCTTTCTTGACACAAGGTGGTCCATCTAGTGAACTGGTCCTCGTAGCTTCCAACATGGTAGTATTGTTCTTTAATGGCATCTCGAAAGGAATCCCATGTAGGGGAAAACACAAATATTACAGATTCCTCTATGGCTGTTTCCTCAGAGTAAGTGTCCCACCAGTCCTTAACATGGGGGACAACCTTGAGTAGTGAAAAAGTAATATTTTCCCTATTGGAAAAATTATGGAACGAAAAATACCCTTCGAGCATATTCAACCATTTATCTACAAAATCTGCATCGATCAGTCCTTCAAATAATGGAATATCAAAATTTACCTATACCTTGAAGGTGGTTGCATGGATTCTTTATGAAGATGCTTCTCCTGTGGGCATTCGTTGAAGGATCTACATAAGGTTGTCCATCATTATGTTACTTTGTCGTGCAAGGGATTCCTCGAGAAAGATTTTAAAAGGATCTCTTTCTACATCATATTTATTTTTGTCTTCGATGGTTTGTTGTTGGGTTCAGCATGACCGATCTTACAATGGTTGATTGGTTTTATTTCAAACTTCTTGTACCCAGATCTTGTCGGGGACATCTACAAAGAAAAATGAATAAAGAGAAGACCACTCTGATACCATTGATCCAGATTTAGGAGCAGAACAAACTAATTAATATACTGAATACAATAAACACAGAGATATTACGAACAACAAAAATATTTAGTGAACAATATCTTCTATTGAATAAATGAAATAAGTTGAAAGTATAAAATTGCAGAACTGAAAGATTACATAAATGGTGGTAGGTATCTCTGAGAAGATATGTGGATGCTACATCCATATGTTTGAGTAGAATGATTATAATGAGGCTCCATAGGCCTTTTTTATATTACTCGTGAATTCCAAAACCCTATAGATCCAAAAATATAACCTTAGGAGATGAAACACCAAACGTTATGTGGGCCCTTATGGGTAAGTTGATACCTCAACTTCCCGTAGTCGTAACTTTTGAATACGACCTCTGTTTTAGGCACGTGATGTCCCGTTTGAAAGGAATTTTAGAGAGATACACATCACGACATCAAAATATGACTCTGTCTACAGCTTGACCATGGTGAGCCAAAATAACACTGTTAAGGGCCCCAAAACGTCCATCGAAGTACAAAAAGGTGTGCTAATATGAAAACATACAAAATAAGATAGTTGGATTATATGGGAAGCCACCAATATCCACCTAGAAAATGAATAGGGCTTCATACAACCCCGGAAGTGTAGAACCCACAATTAAAATGAAGTACAAAAGAACGTTCTAAACTAAAAAATGACAAGAGGAGCCAGTTGGAATAGGTGGGTGACTACCAATATCCACCTGGATCACTACTACCCATGTATATGTGACTGTCTCCAAATATTTCCATGTATGTACACATGTTTTCCATAAGCAACCTATGCAGAACCCTGTAAAACTGCAAAACCTTAGTTATAGCTCAGTATGGTTGTTTCCTTGAAATTTGTCCTTCAACTTCTGCCTATTGGTTATGGGTCTGCTAGGATATCCTATAGATATGATATATCTACTATCAATTTCTATGTATCTAACATTTGGATTCCCTTCAAAGCATTCACCTTGATACCATGTTGAAAACCTCTTATTATGTCACCTAGGTATCTTGTTATCTAGTGATTTCCTTACTGCAACTTAGATTAGTGGCTCACAAAACAAAAATACATTGTTGGAATATCTAACTCAAAATAACGATAGCAAAACAGAAAATGGAAAAAACATCATGCACACATAAACACCAATATTTTTTGGTGGATACCCTTGGAAAGACCCAATACGAAAAAATAGTGATTCGATGATTTAATTATGATAAAATTAGGGTTCTTGTAATAGGGATAAAGCTCCACTCGTAGAAATAAAATTATAGACAATCCTGAAAATTTAGAGTTGTTGTATGAACCAAACCTACATGATTTTCAAGTTTTACATTACTTTCCTTAAGGTATCTTGTGTCTACGCCCATGTCTTTATTGATTCCTCCATATAGGACCTCAATTCATGTAGGACAAGATCCATGAAGTGAACCTCTTTCCTATGGCTTTCCTTTGATGAAACCCACTTGCGGTTACCTATATTTTCTCTTCTTCTTGACCTAATATCTATATGGGCGTGCTTCTCCACCTATCCATGATCTCCTTGAATTACAATCCTTTGTGATTCAACCTTGAATTTCTATCAAGTGACTTCTCCTTCACCATAGCTTTACTTTTATAATCTTGAGTTAGAATATAACCCTAATATCTAGAGTGATTGGTGGATGAGATTAATTCTCACCTCACTTAAGATTAATGGCTAAGATTATATGATAACTTTTAGCATTTCCTTAAATAACTCAATTATTTCAATCAATTTACTTTATTAAGTCCTTCAATTAAAGTAAATTCAAGGATATAAGGATTTGGATGATTTCCACATGTCTATACTCATAAACTTGTGCATAAATACCTGTATGATGCTACCATGAATCAACATCACAAAATGACTCAAGAGAGGGATATTTATAATGAATCCCTAGAGATTCTTTGGTGGTATAAAAAGTAGATAGAAAAATAGAATATTCACTACCAAGATTAGTAGGAATAATATATATGCATAAATCTTCCAATAGATCTAATTCACATTCTATACACAAAAGTCTAGAAGTGTTTTGAATTTAGACATGTAATCTTCAATGCAAGGAAAATCATTTGGACTTAAAGTCATCAACTGATTTTCCAATAGGCGAGCTCGAATAATATTATGTCTACCAAACACAACTTCAACATTTTCCCAAGCTTTATTGGAGGCATCACATCCTTGAAGGTGAAACCATAAATAAGGTTAGTTGGACATTTTGATTAGTCCATGGGAATTTTCATGCCTACTAATACATTTGGAATATTTTTTTATCATCAATGGGTTCTTATTCCTTTCCCAAGATAATCCATTACATTCTTTTACTTATTATTAAATCATTCATATAGGATTTCCATTGGATGCAGTTAGTGCTCATAAGAAAAAGATCATTAGGAGAAACCCTGTTTTTTTTAATGTGGAAATCAAAAACTAGTTGTTGCATGTACTTGCATGACACGTGGTCATGTTATCCAACTGCTACCACTATAACCCCAAACATGCCAACACAACCCCTCATGCGACACACAAGGATATTGAAGGGTTTCAAATTGGTGATTTCACATAATGAAGTGCCTTAATAGTACACTCTATGACTCACTGTTATACACATTGAAGAAAACTGGGAGAAACCATATTAAATATGTAGAGAGTATGGATTTAAATATTGAAACTCATGGTCTAGATAGAAATATCTTGAAAAAATAGGTTGTTTAAAAAAATGGCATAGGAAATGGACTTCGGATGTCAAAGTTATTCCCTTTTGAAAAAATGCATAAATAGTAACGAAAGAGTCAGGTGGAATGTAGAATTTAGTTCACATAGTGATACTCCTCATAATAGCCTCACGTTTACAAATAAGTTGCATATGAAGTGACCCACTTTTATAGAATAAGAAGGGATCACTTTTACAATTAAGTTACTTTATAAATGAGAGTTGAATGAAAAATAAATAGACTTTACAATGAATACATGAACTTTTTCGAAAAAAAGTAACAAAAAAGAGACTTCAATTCACTACCTCTTACTTTAAAAAGCAACTTTTAGCTACGTGAGATAGTGCAAATCATAGTGTATTGTTTAGAAGGAGGATTGTTGTTGTTGTGGTTGTTCTCTTGGAATACGTCCTTGTAGAATGTGATAATAAAAAAAAAAATCACACAAGAAAAAAATTTCGCTTCTCAACAACAAGGGTTATATTTCAGTTATCTAACTTGAAAAATGTAAAATTTTCCTCTGTTTTTTATTTACTAAGATCACAGAGAGTGCTTGACAAAGAGCATATGCAAACACAAAAACCATTTCCTCTATGTGCTTCATTTGTCGATATTGCAGAGGGAAAATGGAAAAGAGAACACATAGATAGAAAAGAGTAGCAAATGAGAAGTAAAAAATAGAAAACCATAATTTTTCTCTGTTTTATTTTTTTTAAGGGTGTATTCAGGATTTAAAGCTTTGGATCTGACTGAAATGGTTGTATCTCATGAAAACATAAACCTTTTCGAGTGAAACAAAAGTTTTTGTAAAGGAAACGAGCACTCTCTATGCAATAGAATAATACTATAATCCCAAAAATTTATGGAAATGGAAAAATAGATATGTAGCAACATGGCTTCACAATATCAATCTACATCAATATTGGGTCTTCAAATGCATTGTGATACCATGTAAAACACATTTATTTCAACAGAGGATGAACACCATCTGTAACCAATTACACAACCATATCAAAGATCAGAACACCTATATTTTCACATGGTAAAACCTCTACAGGGAAACATCGATTGCCCCAAACAACATGGCAATTTGGAGCAATTTATTAATGAAAAAGAAAAATATTACAGAGAGGTCGACAAGATATTTAATCACAATCGATCATCGAAAAGTAACCTTCCATTCTCTTTAAATAGATATCATGGACCAATCGGGTTTGAAGCCACAGATCAATGTAGCCATTAAGATCGAGGACAATATGATCCATCGGATCACTCTATGACGGGGACATATCATGACTGTCACATTACTTAACTACAAATCCATACTAAAAAAATACACTTTTACCTAACAACAAATTAGTCTAAGTTGATCTTAACTAACTCCTAAGTGTCTAAATATCCTAGCACCATCAATGAATTTGTGTTTAATTCATGCTTACTATATATGAGTGCTTCACAATCATATTTTTGTAAGAAATATTTGAAATATTGTATTCTACATTTTCTCAATTCTATAGATGTGTATCTATTATTTATTGTACTTGAGCTTATATTTTTTTTACCTCCATAGAAATAAGAACCACTCATTACTAGCATTTACATATTGAGAAATTGTGCATACCATGCATTGAATGTCTATTGCTAAAAACTCCAATATAGTCGAGAAAATTTATGGATATGTGATTTAGTAGAAAGAAACTTTTTCTCACAAGTCAACACTAAAACTTATTACAATAAGAAAGTATCGCAATGTTTTTTTCTTATAAGAATGTAAAGAACACATAAAAACTATATATAGATTTTCAAAACCTCAAGAAAAAAATCTAAAAACATAAAGAAAATACAATATCAAAGTAAAATCAAATCAAGATTAATACAAATTCAAGCATAACAAAAAACCAATATTTAATTAGTATAAATACATATTTGTTTTTTATACAAATATGCATGCCAATTTTTTTTGTGGAGGGAACATTAAAGAATAAATTATAACTGAGATAAAATTTCTATTAGAATAAACCATAACTTTAATAAAAATGACACTAAATCTATGGCTTTGATGAATCTTAAAAATTTCAATGGCAACTATTGTGTTTAGAATACTTTCCAATTGACTTTCAAAGAATTTACAAAGCATTTAAAGAGATAAAACTTCAGATTAATGATTCATAAGTTAAACATAGACTCTATTGTTTTGAATTCATTTCCAATAAAATTTTGCAAATGGCAATTGATATTTTTTTACAACATTTCATTGAAAATGTTTCTTATAACATTAAGTGTAAGCATTGTCTATTACATTTGATAATATATATTTATTAAATTATTTTAAATATATATATATATAATATTTGTTATCTTTTTAAATAAGTAATAATAGATTTATCAAAATATTTTAAAAATATATAAAGTATTTGTTATTTTTTATTTTGAATTCATTTCCAATAAAATTTTGCAAATGGCAATTGATATTTTTTTACAACATTTCATTGAAAATGTTTCTTATAACATTAAGTCTGAGCCTTGTCTATTACATTTGATAATATAGATTTATCAAATTATTTTAAAAATATATATAAAACATTTATTATCTTTTATAAATAAGTAATAATAGATTTATCAAATTATTTTAAAAATATATATAAAGTATTTGTTATCTTTTATAAATAAGTAATAAATTAAAAAAAAATATTATTAAAATTTTAAGTTACACTTTTAATATATATTTAAGCTCAATAAAAAATTAAAAAATTAGAGAAAAATCAATTTTTAAATTTTACAAATACCTCTCATCCCTATCTTCAACGACATGTCAATGGATAACCATATCCATCTTAGGTCATGAACAAGAACCATTTTTTTTATTGTTCTTTTGATTGGGTGGTTCACGTGGAGCCCACATTGAATAAATGAGTTAATATAAACAATTATAAAGTGACTAGAATTGTTGCTCCCCACACTAAGCCTTCACGCCCTTTCAAATGCTAAGTCATAAAGATCTAATTTATAAGAAAACTTTTACTATAATGAAAGATCCATATATGATAGAGTAATGCACTTAAATTTTTTATTTAATTTTAAATGAATTTAAATAACAATATTTTTTAAACTGAAAATTTACTAACCATTTTTAAGTTCCTTATTTTGAATATACAATTTTTTTCATAAAATTCAATGATTACAATTATTAACTTTCAAAAAACTCCAAAAGAACAACTTTCCAAAATTTCCAAGAATCTCAGGCTTTGCAAATTTGAAGGTTTGATTTGATTCTTTCCATTGTTGAGATGGAGGCATTGTGAGATCACGTAGTATTCTTTCAAGAAAACACATATCTAAAATTTGTTCAGATCTTTTAAAAAAAAAAAGAAATCTTTAACTAAAGACGATGAACCTTTTATGGAAGCAATATTCACCGAGCAACAATCAACGGTTTAGTTACAGTGGCGATGTTTCCTATTGAATATCATCGATACGGTAATGCATATTGCTTCTCTCTAAATTTTGTATTCATTGAAGTCTCAATATAGTAGAGAAGAAGAAATTTTATAGTTGGAAAATTGATTAAAAATATCATAAAATTCTCAATATAGTATATAGTAGAGAAGAAGCAATTTTATAGTTGTAAGTTTAATAAAAAATATTATAATATTTAATAATTTTAATAAAAAATATTAATAATATTTTAAATATATTTGTTTTTTTAATGTTTTTATATATGTATATTTTTGTAAATTTTATTAGTCAAATTGTTGGGTTGAAGACATCTTATATATCAATTTGGTGTTTGGCTTAACAATGAACTTAAAAATAGATTATTATTATAATTGTTATAAGAAAATCAATATAACATAAAACATAAAACCAAAATATAAATAAAAAATAACAAATAAAATTGAGAAAACTAAAACAGAATAAAAGTTCCATAATACCTCTTTTGAAATAGACTTTCATATTGTAAATCTTAAGCACAAACAATGGGAGAATGAGACTGTTTGCAAATTGTCTGCGAGCATCCATTACTGTCCCATACCCAAAATCCGTGATAGCATAGATTTCATGAGATCCATATGTTGTTTAGAAATGCAATTTTTTTCCATACTCGAATTTGTTGACTTCCACTGAGATATAATTGAGATTGCTTTCATTAGATGCCAATGAAGATTATGTATAAATAAAAATCTTTCCCGTTTTAATTTTTTTTTCGAGTCTGAATAAAGTTCTGACTTGTATTATTTGAATTTTTTTTCATTTATTAAGCGAACACACCTCTAGTTCCACGCATGCAAACTTCTTATGGACATTGAAAATGATGTATAAGTAGTGGGGTACTGGACTTGTTATGGACATTGAAAATAATGTATAAGTAGTGGAGCACTGGTTTTGTAAAAGAAGTAAGAAGCAATAATGATTTATATGATTATGTTTGCATTTCCTAAAAAGGAATACGATTCTTCGTGTCTATGGAACCATATTTATAATGCTTAAATATGTATTTTTTTAATTATGTAATGATTAAGAATACAAAATATATAGTTTCATTAAGTAATATTGAATCGAGTACCTAAAATATTGAGTAATTTTTTTTTTGTCTGTACAACTATCTAACTCTTATTTTGGTCACATAATGTATGGCTTCATTAAGTACTATTCACTACATTTGTATTGGTCATCAATATGCGGTCAATAAAAACCTCATTCTCGAGTTAAAGCTTTGAATTCGTAATCCAATTAAACATCCTTCTCGAGTTAAAGCTTTGAATTCATAATCCAATTATTGGTCATTGCAAATGGATTATCATGTTCATCCGGTAAGGTACCTTCTCTTGAAATTTACATAGTGAACCCCACGTCTATGCATGGGAGGAGTGACAAAACACATAGGGTACCTCTCATCAAATTTAAACATAGGTAAAAATTTACCACATCTATGCATATGAGGAGAGAGAAAATGGGCTTCTCATCTAACATGTTGATTTTGACATTTAATTTAAATACAATCATAACTATCAATGCATATTTGTTGTAGTCATAAGGGTTTTGATAATAGAAATGTAAATACTACTGAAGTTTTTCATAAATTTATTATCTTTCTTGATTCCACTACTTATATTTATATGTGTAAGGGATTTTTTTTTAACTTTAAAAGTGAAATTTATGTTTGGAAAAATAGCAAAACCAATTAAAATTAGAAGGAAAATAGCATGAATTCATTCCAAACAAAGTGACAAACCAAACTTGTATAGTCTGTAAATGTTGTCTTTAAGAAAGAAGTCCATACTTTTATTCAAGCTGAAGAAGTTCATGGTTTCTACTACCTTCAAGATGAACATGGAAAACGTTTAGGTTTCCGTGGGCTGAATGGAAATGTCATGAAAATGATGTGGAGTTCATACCTTTATTGAAGATGAACAAGGTCAACATTCTGGCTACCTTCATAGGGTGGATGAATATGTCATGCCGTGTTACATTTTTTGCAAGAGGTTGATTTCTCCAAAGAAAAGGAAAGGACACATGAAGAACTAAAATCAACATAATTAAGCTTGTCCAAAACTTTTACAATTAAATTAAATATAAAATTAAAAAAAATACTAATTAATCTTCATTAATTACTTCGAAAGGCGTACACCTATTGGAAATGGGCACAATTAATCACCTTTTAATCTAAAATTCTAATGTGATGGCTAAAAATTGAAGATGCTGGCATATTCTTAGT
>SNQJ01S0007282.1:314263-334791 GCA_010110895.2 Picea sitchensis | reverse complement strand
TCCAAATATCAATTGATTTACAATTGTTTTCAAGCCCATAATAAGCTTTACATCCCCCAATAATCTTTTTCTCAATGCTATAATTCCAATTGAGCTTGTGGTGAATATAAATTCCAAGATATTTGTATGAAGTCACTTCCTCCAAGTTGTTGTTTTCATAAACAAAGGTATCATAAGGGATCTTATTGGATTTAATAATCATGACCTTAGTCTTATCAGTATTAACAGTCATAACCATATTGGAGCAAAATCCCTTGAGGATTCTTAGTTGGTTTTCAAGATCATGGAGACTCCTTGTCATAAGAACGATATCATCATCATAAAGAAGAAGATTGGTGACTATACCAGTGAGAGTAGGGCCGACACAACCTCCTTTTTCCAAGCATTCTTCTATCTTGTCAATGTATATGCCAAAAAGGGTAGGGGACAAGGGACAACCTTGTTTGACTCCGATATTGCAGATAATATCTTTTTACAAGCCCTCAGTGTTTTTAAACTTAGAAATAATGTTCTCATACATCCTTATTGCAGCATCTCTCAACTTGAGAGTCACTTTTATCTCTTCCAACCTATTCCAAAGGTTTTTCCTAGGAACCATGTCAAAAGATTTTCTAAAGTCAACAAAACAACAAAAAAGATTGGTTTTAGTATTGCGAAACTCCTCTGCAATGATCCTAAAGGTAACAATATGGTCCAAAGTTGAATGATATCTCCTAAACCTGGCCTGGCCTTTATCTCTTTTATCATGACTTTCTAGCCAAAGGTTAATCTTCTTTTCCAAAATAATTCCATAAATCTTGGCTAAAATCGGGCTAATCATAAAGGTCCTATAATTAGAGGGATTTTTTCTATCCCCATTTTTAAAAATAAGAACAACGAGGCTTTGCATCCAGGGTTTAGGGAAGACTTGCTTGACTGCTAAATTGAAGATCTTATGTATGTGAGGGATAAGGATTGGCCCTCCGATTTTAAAAATTTCAACTTGGTAGCCTTCAATGTCCTTAGCTTTCCCATTTGTAAGCTGCTTAATCCCGAACTCTATGTCATCTAAAGAAAAAACTTATTCCTTTGTAGGGACAATAGGAATGGTGTCCATGGCATTAGGGAACTCGTAAATACTTTTAAGGTAGGAATTCCAATCCCTTAAGGGAATCCTATTATTTTCTTTAGTATTGCATTTTAGAATTTGGCTCTAGAACTTCTTAGGATCTAACTTGTATAGTTGTGAAAGTTGATCTTCAACTTTATTGATATAGTATCTTTTATTCCTTTTAATTAGGGCTTTGTATGCATTTATCTTATAGAGTGTTAAGGACTCATTAGAAGCATCCGTAATGGCTTTCCTAGAAATTTTACGTTCTTTATCATACCAAGGGTTTGTCGTTCTATTATTCTTTTTATATGAAACCTCGAAAGAAAACTTGTTAATATAAGTGGAAAGGGTAGTTGTAAAATTATGATAGAGTTCTTGAATGTTGTCCTTATAAGTTAGGAGGTTTAATTTACTATTTAAATCCTTTAAGAAAATGTCAACTTTACTTTTGTTGAAGGGAAGATTCGTTTCATTATCAGAATTCTGTTCAATGGTGCTCCTATGCATGGAAAATTTTAGAGTTAGGGTTAAAGGTTTATAATTAGAGTCAGGCTCATGGTCATTTAAAAGGTCAAAAGATGTCATTTGGTTGGAAACATAGATATAAGATATCACATAATCTACAATACTACTACCTAGCCCATGAATACAAGTCATCTTGTTGGAGTTTGGCCACTTCATTACTCCATTGTAAATTATTAGGTCTTGAGAGTTGTAGAGCTTGACCAACTCAGTACCAAACAAATTATCAATTAGGTCTTCAGAGCTTCTTTTGTAGCTATTAGATAAAACAAGGTCCTCATATAGCCATAAAGGATTATGGTTGGAGTCATTACTTAAAAGAGTATCTTGTTTAGTTGTAATACTAGCATTAAAGTCTCCTAGAAGGAGGATATTATCTTTATTTTTCAAATTATAAATATATTGTTCTAAATTATTATAGGGACAATTTTTATCTACATTATTTTTCTTATAAAAAGTAGAATTAATAGGTACAAAATAACAAATTGCTATATACATCTTCTTAGCATTGGTGTCTGAAATTTCTATCCAAATGTATTGATTAAGAGGGTCAATCTTATGACGTTGAATGTGAGGAGAAATGTTCTTTCTAATATAACAAACTATGTCTCCTATCCCTCTATGGTGAGATTTTTTTTCCATGCCGACCAAAAGAAAAATCCTTCCATGTTAGGGACTTTATACTCCTCATGCTCCCAAGTGTCAACTAGAAAGATAATATCAATATCATTTGGGATACAACTTATCATAGGACCTTTGCACCATGGAAAGCCACGACAATTCCAAAAAAGGATCCTGAGTGTCCCAAATTCATATTTATTACTATCCTTGTAGTCTCTCTCCCTAACAATAGCTTTTCTATTTCTAATTATTTCCCATTTTCCTTCTTTCCTGGCTTCTTTTACCTTTTGAACTTCCTTCCTTAATTCATCTTGGTCTTCGGGAATGAGGTCTTCGTTTATAAATATTCCCGACCCTTTTAAGCTCGGAGATTTACTAAGTATGTTATATTTATGGTCATTACAACTTGCTTTGACACGGATAAACCTATATTTATGATGAATTATTTTTCCTACCCTCTTTGCTTCTATCATGTAAGTTGTATCAATTTATGATTTTTTTTTTAAATTCTTCTTTTACTATTGTTAGCGTATCCTCCTCTTGTTGTTCTTTTATACCATAAATTATGAGGGTCAAGGCTCTTTTGTTACGCTCATGGTCCAATTTGATTAGCTTATTCATTTTTTCTTTGATGGGTTTGATATCCAATTTGTTTTCCATATTACTGATGGTCAAATTGTTGGTTAGTTTTTCTTCTAGCTATTTAATCTTATCTCTCAAGTTGTGATTTTCTTCAACCCCTCCTTGGGTTGTTTGTTTATGTTTTTCCATTTCTTGAATTCTATCCTTCATTGTCTACAAATCACTCGAGAACCCTAAGAATCTATCCTCTATTTGAGTTAGAATTGTATCTTTAATTTTTTTATTAATCATTGCCTCTAAATCTATTTGGAATTTTACGTCTCTTTCTTCACTCATTTTTTCTAATGTTTCTAACTCTATTTGGATTTTGGCATCTCTCTCTTCCCTTCTTTTTTCTACTGATTCCATATAATTGTAAATGATTTCTAGGGTGATTTTGGGGGGCCTCCCCTTGTTAGGATGAGTTTTTGGAATAGGTGGTGGAGTGCTCATATTGAAAAGAAGAGAACAAATATGTAACAATTATTATTATGGATTGACTTTGTCTCTCAAATCAACTTTTACTTATGAAACTTAAAATAAATAATAAATAAAATATACTTTAGTACTTTAATTAGTAAGATGCATTAATGTATTACTTTAATCGAATATTCTATATAATGTATTAATACTTTATTAGTGTATTAATATATTAAAACATTAATATTAATAATATTACTTTAATAATTTCTCAATATTTAATTTTTCCATTATAGTAATGTATTAATACTTTAATAATGTACTATTAATGTTATTAAGGTCAATATATTAATTTTTTATTAATGTATTGGTTTGTTAATGTATAAATTGATTAATAGCTTACATTATTAATATATCAATTAATTAATACTTTCTACATTATGTACGAGTGTTAATTAATATTTTATTTTATACGTTACATTTTTAACACTTGTTATCTATTATTACTTTATTAATGTATTATTTTAATGGTATATTAATACTTTAATAATGCATTTAGAATTTTCAGAATTTTCATGTATTCAGTAGATATATCCTATTTATACAATGTATTAATATATTAATGCATTATTACTTTAATGTATTAGTACATTAATTTATACATTTGTATTATACATTACATTAATTTATACACTAATATATTAATAGATCATTAATTTATATACATTAATATAATATATTTATGTATTAAATTAATATAATAATATTATTATTATATATTATTACATAAATGTAATATTTAATTAATATATTGATTATATCTTAATATATTAATGATAGTCCGGAGAGCCTTCAATTAACAACAACCACTTTATAAAAATGATTGATATAAGTTTTTCACCTTTCCAAAAGGTAAATATTTATTTAAAAAAACAATTAATATATAATAAAAACATATTAAATAAATGCTATACACACAGTCAATTTGACTTTTCACTTTTCATGTAAATAATTTACCCAAATATTATATATCTACAGTGGATTTAGTCTATATAAACCGTTTGAAACATTTTACATAATATTTTTAAACAACTTACATAACAATTAAAACTATTTATATAATAATTTTAATTAGAATTAAAATTTTCATAATAAACCATATAATTTTATTATTTACCTATACAATAATCCATTCTCTTTTCTTAAATAGAATAATCTATTTTCTTTATATCCTGTTAAAAAAATATCACCAATCCGTCCTCAAGGTTAAATGGAGCGGATAGCAACGACTTTGAGGTATTCAGAGATTGTTGAAGTAACAAAAACAGAGGAAAGTAAAAGGAGGAAATGGCGTCTCTCAAAGAAATTGACTCGCGTACATTATAGATTGACTATGAATGCCATCTAAATTGTGGGCTGCCACACATCGCCACAAAAATGCTCAACGGTTTACAGCTCTGGATTCAGAAATTTGGAAACTTCCTCTTACAGAGATCAGCGCGGGGGGCACTGATGCTAACAGTCATTTATTAATTAAACTTGAAGTGGAGAGGAATTAACTATTACAAAAAGAAGTTACTTGGAAACAGAGATGCAGAATCAAGCTCGGTGACCACAACACCAAATATTTTCATAAACTTGCCAGCTTTAGCAAAAGAAAAAATTATATTTGGGAGATCACTGTTGAGGATGGAACTCTCCACAAAGGTCAACAAGCTTTAAAATCGGCAGCAGTTAATCATTTCCAGCCATTTTTTGAACAAAATACAACTGTGAATCTGCAGTCAATTGACAGTTTATGGGGAAGAGACACTTATTCTAGACAGTCCTTGTACACTACAGGAGATTTCATTTGCTCTTAAATCCTTCTCCGAGGACAAAAGTCCAGGTCCAGATGGTTGGACGGTGGAATTCTACCTGCATTTTTTTTAATTCATAGGTCCGGATCTCCTGGAACTTGTGGAGAACACTAGATTTAGTGGAAAGGTGATTGGTGCAATAAACTCAACCTTTCTCACTCTTATTTCTAAATCTGCCACTTCCTCTTCCTTTGGCGATAACTGGCGTACTGCACTCTGCAATCTTTGTTACAAACTCATTTCCAAAATTATAGTTACCAGGATCAAGCCTATCCCCTCTCGCTTTATTTCCAAAGAACAATTGGGGTTTTTAAAAAGTCGCCAGATCGTCGCTGCCATTGGCACTGCTCAAGAGTGTCTTCAGAACATCAAATCAAAGAATTCCAATGCACTTATTCTCAATTTGGACCTTTAAAAGGCTTTCGACTGCATTGATTGGGATTTCCTCGGATTGATTCTTGCTTGGACGGGTTTCAGCTAGCAAATGATCAAGTAAATCTTGGGTTGTGTGGCCAGTGCAAATATTGCTATTTTGATCAATGGTGAATCATCCTCCTTCTTTCGTATTGGCAGAGGACTAAGGCAGGGTTGTCCCCTCTCCCCTCTTCTTTTCATCATAGGAATGGAAGCTTTGAGCCTCCTTCTAAAAAATAGACAAGATGAAGGTAAGATCATTGGAATAAAAGTTTCCAAGACCATCAGGATCCTTCATATTCTTTTTGTTGACGATGTTTTCATCATGACTACCAATACTCTACATGAATGGCTAGAAATAAAAGAGATCTTAACTATTTTCTGTAGCGCCATAGGCTTGACTATAAACTAGGACAAATCCACCTTTCACTTCGCAAACTTACAACACCACATCTTGGATCAGATAAAAGGTATCTTCCCCTATACTTACACTCCACTTTCATTAGGGCTGAAATACCTGGGCTATCTTTTCAAAACAAATTCCTATAAGCCATCATATTGGAATTGGCTCCTTGCTAAAGTGGAAGAAAGCACCAAGCACTTGTGTTAGAGGTGGTTCTCTCTTGGAGGCCGGTTCACCCTTATCAATGTCATCCTCGAAGGACAGGCCGTGTACTAGATGGCCCTTGTTGCCATTCCTGCCTTGGTGCTTACAAATCTCTGCAAATTAATTTTTAGCTTCCTTTGGTCGGGTTGTTCTGATCATCATCGACAACATCTTGTCAATTGACAAAATCTGTCAAAACCAAAATAGAAGGGAGGTTGGGGGATTCGAAACCTATTTCATTTTATCCAAGGTCTCACGACCAATTCACTTTGGCGTGCTCTGATATTTCCAGGCATTTGGCATTCTGTGATTCTAGATAAATACCTCTGCAACTATTCAGTTACAAGTTTGCTCAGTTCAGAGGCGGCCACTACCAGATCGACATCCTTCTTCTGGAGGAATCTCAAAAGAACTAAGCCTTTGATCACTCGATGGCTCAGCTAGTTCCCCGGCTCGGGACACACAATCGAACTTGGTCGATATCATATCCTCTGTTTGGCCGATGCTGACTCTTTATCTCCACAGCTAACAAAGAAACTTCACTCTAAAAATGGTTGGTATTTACACCAAATTCGTGAAGTTTCCAGATCGCCACACCTCCCAGATTCCTGGATCACAAGAACAACACTCGGCCTCCACGCATAGTACTGGTGTGAATGGAAAAACTTATGTTCAAAGATCATGGAAATGGGAATCCGCCTCACAGATTTAGAAGATATTCCACAATGGACAAGGGGCAATAGTTCAAGATTAATTACTGTTCAAAATGTGTGTTGCAATCGGTAATTCCCTTTGGCACACAAATATTAAAGGTTGGAGATTTTGTTAAATATAATGTAACCTCAATAGAATGACTGTACACTGCCAACTGTACTATCATTTCCTGATGTTCTTGATTTGCTTGAGCCTATTTAGCTCATCTCTTTTCCCATTTCTCAATGTACTCTTTTCCTCATATACCTAATATACTCAATACTATTTTTTGTTCTACTCCTTCTCTGTATTCTATGCTTCTCAATTTATCATGGTATCAGAGCATCAGACGTAAGCCTCTTCACACAGTCTGGAGAGCATCATGATCCTAAGAAGTGCACATCTTAAACTGTCAACGAGAGCATTGGACACAGTTTCTTCACAAGGCTTAGAGAGCAGTCCATCAGTCCACTCTAAAGATCATTGCAGACAGAAAGTGTGAGGAAGCAGAAATTGCAGAAGGCATAAACAATAAAGAATTGTGAACATTCAAAGATTCATGAAAGATTCATGAAGAAGAGTTGCAAAAGGCAGAAACAATTAAAGATTCGTGAGTTCTTTCAAGAATTCGTGAAATTCTTTCCAATTCATGAAAGATTCACGAATTTCCTTCTTCAGGAGAAACCCTTTGCAGAAGCAGCAAAGAACACACTAAAGAAGCAAAGGAAAAGCAGTTGCAGCCATAAGATCTGTCCTGCTAACAGATCTAAGGCGTTAATCGAGTTCAGAAAGGATGAGGAGCGCACATAGAAGTTGATCAGATCTAAGATGTCAGATCTGGGAGGGGGGATCAACATTCGTTGATCTCGAAGTAAGGGACGCGCATTTTAAGTTTTCAACATTTCGCAGACTAGGAAACATAAGAGGGAGAGCCTTTCGACTCCCAGAGACATGAAACTATGAAAACGTGCCAGCCGTTGGATTTGGAACGCAGTGGCATGAGATCCGTTGGATCAAGGATACATGCACGGGGTTTAGTCCCTGGGACATGCACAAAAGATTTGATCTGAGCCGTTAGATGTCGTACAAGTAGTCGTAGTCTGTTGGACTAGGTGAAGCTGCACGGAAGATAATGGTGGGACCATTCAGAGTCTCAAAGTATGGGAGGAAGGATCTGAGTCATCATATCTTGCATAAAGGACCGCTAGCCATCGGATCCGAAAAGAGGAGAACGAGGTTTAAACCTCGTAGAAGCAAAGGAGAGGACTCGACAAAATCCCAAAAGCATCATGACCATCCACAGGAGGACACGTGGCAAGTGGTCAAGGTTTCAGGGAAAGGCCCGAAAGATTTTGAATCGTCGATCACAGGCAGATCTGGACCATTGGTCCACATCACGATTTTGGGTATCGTGAGTTGGAAGGACAAAGGTCCTTGTCTCCCAAAACCCCGAATCGCGACATAGAGAAATAGTGAGGCCAGACGTGGACCATAGATCTCAAGAGTTATTGTGAGTTGTTGATCGAACGCCAAGACATTTCGACATTTCAACAACCAGGAATTTGAAAGACAAAGGAATGGGACACTTTCATCATGATTCCCTGAATTGTCAAACCCCGAAAGGACCAGGATCGTTAGATCGAGGAAGGTTCAGAGCCGTCGATCTCGTAGTATATACGATTTCAGACTTTTGGCAACCGGGAGTTGGAGGGACAAGGAGTTAACCCCTCCACATCGTTGAATCACGAAATTCGGTAGTGCTTTGGCGTTAAGTGCATGGACACAGAGTTTTGGTCACGCGGATGGAGGCTAAAGGAGGAGCCAAAGCTCGTTAAGCCCTTTTTCGGCATTTCGGGACCTGGGAGTTCGAAGCACCTAGAATCACTGCAGCCAGAATCGTGAAATTGCGAACTATGAAATCCAAAAAGGATTTGGACCGTCAGATCATAGGAGGATCTGGACAGTCAATGCAAGCACCATCGCGATTTCAGCTACCAATAAATCGGAGGTGAGAGTCTCGTGAACTCGCGGTACACGAAATTCTGAAATAGCCTGAGTCGTTGATCGATTATAGATTTAGACCGTTAGATCTTCGATCGTGGAGGATCGTAGATTGTTGATCACGATATTCCAAAGAAATTGTGGTCGTTGATCTCAAATCAATGAGGATCGTTGATCCTTGAAGCAATTTCACATTTTGGTTATTCGAAGGAACTGCTACCTTTAGCGTCAAAAACGCGAAGTCTCGAAACACAAAAGCCCATAGCGCCTGGTTTTTTTCCCATGGTTATATGAGAAGCTAAACTTTCTTTGGATCTCTAGTAAACTCAGAAATCCCTATTCCGCCATCAGAGGGGTTACAGTTGCTGCAGTGTTACAGTTTCTAAAGAACAGAGCTCAGAGCTTTGAATCATTAGATCTTGCGCTCGGATAGTCAGATCCAGCCAGATCAAAATCAAACAAGTGGTTTACACCGCGTTTTTCGGTCCGAAGTCACTGCAAGAAATTTGAAGACCTGGTTTTATGCACAGGAAACAGGTAAATATGAAATTTTCTAACAATTTTTTTTTTTTTGTTAAATTCTTTAAAGATGGCCATGTCTAGCAATTTAGGACCAACTCAAGGTCTGATTCTTCTTGGAAAGAATTATGAGTTTTGGTCTCTTCGAATGAGATCCTTCTTGCAAGTACAAGAGTGCTAAGATCTAGTGGATCTTGGATATGTGGAACCAGATCCAACAGACCTTGCTGCCATGACAAACCAACAAAGAACTACTCAGGAAACACAGAGGAACAGAGAGAATAAAGCCAAATTATGGATTCAAAATTCAGTGAATGACTCGATTTTCTCAAAAATCACAGGCGTTACTTCAAAACAGGCATGGGACATCCTTAAATCAGCCTACCAAGGAAATGACAGGGTCAAAACAGTCAGACTGCCAACCTTGAGGACAGAATTCGAGACTTTAAGAATGCTAGAGTCTGAAAATGTGGATCAGTTTATGACTAGAGTCATGGGAATCATAAACCAGATTAGGTTGACTGGTGAAGCCATCCTTGATCAACGCATTATTGAGAAAGTCCTCAGAAGTCTACCAAATAAATTTGAAATGGTCGTTACAAGAATCTTAAATCCAAGGATGTGTCACGTTTTTCAATAGATGAACTAATTGGTTCCCTGTTGACACACGAGACCAGACTGCATCTCACAGATGAGTCAATCTCCAATGCCTTCAAAACTCAATTATCTTTCAGCAGAGGGAGAGGCAAAGGGAGAAACAAAGGTCACCAAGGAAGAGGGAGTAGTCCAAGTAACCTTCACTCCAATGGAGCACACAGAAAATAGATCCCAAATCAAAATTTCCAAGGTCACAGACAACAGAATCAGAATCAGAGTTTCCAACCCCAAAGTGGCAGAGGGAGAAGATCAAATGACAAATCAAGCATACAATGCTATTACTGCAAAAAGTATGGGCACTATGAATCTGAATGTAGGAAGAAGAAAGCAGATCAACTCTCAAGTAGAGCATATGTCTCAAATCATACAGGAGAAACCTTAGAAGGTATGTTTCTCTCATGCCACAAGTATGAAGAACAACCTAAAGATCTCTGGTTGTTGGATAGTGGATGCAACAATCACATGACAAGTAACAAAGATTTACTTTCATGCATTGATTCTTCAATTTAATCTGATATCACACCTGGAAATGATTCCTTAGTCAAAGTTCAAGGAAAAGGAACTGTGTCTATTCTTACTAAACAAAATGTAAAGAAAAACATAAACAATGTTTATCATGTTCGAGATCTGAAACATAATCTGGTAAGTGTAGGACAACTCATTGAACATGGCTATAAGGTACTTTTTGAGGGAGCATCTTGCAGGATATATGATAAAACCCACAGCAAAAAATTGATTTCTGAAATCCATATGACTCAGAATAGGATGTTTCCCCTGACCCTCATAACTGCAAATCTGATCCAAACATATACACAAAGTGCATCCACCCCCAATGAAACTATGGATTGGCATATAAGATTTGGACATCTACCATTTCATAGTCTAAGTCTTCTACATAAGCACTCCATGGTCAAAGGTCTCCCTATCTTCAAAGAGAAAAATCCCCCATGTGAGTCTTGCATACTTGGAAAACATAAGAGAACTAGTTTTCCACAATCCTCCACTCAAGCCAAACAACATCTCAAACTTGTTCACATTGACCTATGTGGACCAATGCAAACAGAGTCCATAGGTGGTAGCTTTTATTTTTTAATGTTTATTGATGACTTTAGCAGGAAAATCTGGATCTACTTTCTGAGACATAAGTCTGAAACTTTTGCAAAATTCAAATAATTCAAAGTAGAAGCTGAAAAACAGAGTGACAAATATATAAAATCTTTCAAGTCAGATGGAGGAGGAGAATACAACTCCAACGAATTTGCAAATTTCTTCAAATCACAAGGCATTATCATGCAAACTACAACTAGGTATACTCCACAACAAAATGGAGTGGTTGAAAGGAAAAACTAGACAATAATGAACATGGCAAGAAGCCTACTCAAAGAGAAATGTTTGTCAAATACTTTTTGGGCTGAAGCAGTAGCATGCTCAGCTTATCTCTTGAATAGATATTCAACCACCAATCTAAAGATGAAATTCCCTCAAGAAGCATGGAGTGGGACAAAGCTAAATGTTGCTCATCTAAGGACATTCGGATGCATAGCATACACTCACATCCCTTCCGAATTAAGGAAGAAACTTGATGATAGAAGTGAGAAATGCATCTTTACTAGATACAGTGAAACATCTAAAGCTTACAGGCTTTACAATCCAATCTCAAAGAAACTTATTCTCAGCAGAGATGTAAAATTTCTGGAAAATCAACTCTGGAATGAATTTGAAAATATGCAAATGGATAGTCAAAAACCATTGCTGCCTAGTGCTGAAAACACAGAAAATTCAGGACAGTCAATACCTCAATCTGCTCTTTCAAGATTGCAGGTGCAAGGACAAAATGAAAATTCTTAGGATAACTCAACTTCAAGCAGAGACTCATCCTATAAACTTCAAAATCAGAGAACTCGAATTTTGAGAGAAATCCATCAATAGTTGGATGACATTGAACAACACAATCTCTTTGCATTAATGTCATTTCAACCTACATCTTTTAGAGAAGTAGCTAAGGAGCCACATTGGGTTCAATCCATGAACCAAGAGATTGACTCCATTGAGAAGAACAAGACATGGGATCTTATTGATTTGCCCAGACACAAGAAGAGTATTGGTGTCAAGTGGGTTTACAAAACTAAACTCAATGAAAAAGGGAATATTGAAAAACAAAAGGCAAGACTTGTTGCCAAAGGATTCTCACAACAACTAGGTACTAATTATGGTGAAAATTTTTCTCCGGTAGAAACATTAGACACTGTAAGGACTTGTTTGGCCATAGCAGCCCAACACAAATGGCAAGTATACTAGATGGATGTCAAGTCAGCTTTCCTAAATGGTTTCTTAGAAGAAGAAGTTTATGTCGATCAACCACCTAGATTTGAAGTCCAAGAGAAGCCAACCAAAGTATATTGGTTGAAGAAAGCCTTGTATGGCTTAAAGAAAGCTCCATGAGCTTGGTACAATAGAATTGACACTTACCTGATCAAAAGTGGTTTCAGCAGAAGCCAAAATGAGCCAACTCTTTACACCAAAAAAAATCAGCATGGTAAAATTTTGATTATATGTTTATATGTTGATGACATGATATATACTAGAAATCTTGAGTTAACCAGTTTTAAACATGCCATGCAATCTGAGTTTGAGATTACAGATCTTGGCATAATGAAATACTTTTGGGGGATTGAGGTTGATCAATCAACCAAAGGAATTTGTGTCTGTCAGAAAAAGTATGCAGCAGACATCGTAAAATGATTCTGCATGGAAGAATGCAATCCAGCAGACATCGTAAAATGATTCTGCATGGAAGAATGCAATCCAGCAGAAACCCTGATACCCCTAGTCACAAAATTGAGCAAGAAAGACGAAGGCCCTACAGTGGACCCTACCCTATACAACAATTTAGTAGGAAGTTTGTTGTATCTTGCAACAACTAGGCTTGATATTATATATGCAACTAGCCTTGTTTCCAGATTCATGGAATCCCCCAAAGATTCTCACTAGAAGATGGCGAAACAGATTCTGAGATATGTTGCAGGAACTCTCAATTTTGGTTTATGGTACACTCAATCTGATGATAATCATCTCTCTCGTTACATAGACAGTGATTTTGCAGGCAACCTAGATGACAAGAAAAGCACCTTAGGACATGTTTTTCACCTGGGCACAAACCTGATTTCATGGGCATCAAAGAAGCAGCCAATTGTATCAATATCTTCTGTAGAGGCAGAGTATGTCGTTGCTACCTCAACTTCCTCTCAAGCTGTGTGGCTGAGAAGAATATTGAAAGATATGTCACATACAGAAAATGATCCAACTCCTATATTTTGTGACAACACCTCAACAATTGCTCTATCCAAAAATCATGTGTTTCACAAGAAAAGAAAACACATTGACACTCGCTTTCACTTCATCCACGAGCTAGTCAATAATGGTGACATAGCACTTCAATTATGTGGCTCTCGAGATCAGCTCATAGATATCTTCACAAAGCCACTGGGAAAATCTGTTTTTGATTTTCAGAGACAACACTTGGGCATCATCAGTGTTGATGTTTATAACTGTTGAGTTTAAGAGGGAGTGTTAAATATAATGTAACCTCAACGGCATGACTGTACACTGCCAACTGTCATGGCCATCTATACTATCATTTCTTGATGTTCTTGATTTTCTTGAGCCTATTTAGCTCAACTCTTTTCCCCTTTCTCAATGTACACTTTTCCTCATATACCTAATATACTAAATACTATCTCCTTCTATGTATTCTCTGCTTCTCAATTTATTAGATTTCAGATCTGGAGTTGGCATATCCTGCCAAAAATCAATGTTTTTACTTGGTCGATGACTACTTACAAACTCAACACCTGGGACACTCTTATAAAAAAGGGTTGGTCGGGGCCAAACTTTTGTCACCTCTGCCAAAACGACTCAAAAACTAGAGATTATCTTTTCATAAAGTGCACATTCACTAGGCAGGTTTGGGAAAAATTGGCATTGTTTTTAAACTTTCAAACCAATTCGGATGGGAACACTCTCCAAAACTGTTTTCAAATTTGACACAAAGGGAACACAATCTCATTCAATTGTCATACCTCATTTGCTAGAGTATTTCGCTAGAAAGGAACAAATCGATTTTTGATAATGAGATCCCATCCAACAATGTTGCTTCTTACAAAGCCCTTGGCATTTATAACTCTTGGATCAACATTCTTTGTAGGTTCCAGTTCTAGAAAAAATATATATAGGTTGGTTTGATGGAGCAACCCTCTCCAATGGGTCTTAGAGTGGAGTTGGAGGGCTGATCAAATTTGCACAAAAATCTTATTACAAATGGACTCTCAAGTGTGGCCCAGGCACCAATACAGGGCATAACTTTTGGGTGCCTGGGCCACATTATTCTTGGCTTCCAGACTTCACTTTGAAGTCCTCCAGGTTCTTGGGGATTCTATAATCATTATTGAGTGGTTGAATAGCACGGGAGACCTTCAAGATATCTCCCTCTTGGCCTCGAAAGAAAGAATTAAACTGCTTTTGCCCATCTTTAAAAAGCTCAGTTTCAAACATATATATTGCGAGCACAACAAAACTACTTATCATCTATCAAAGATAGTGCTTCAGAAAAAAGTGGGAATCCTAACCTACAACTGTTGGATAGATGGACATGAGAGTCCCCCACTCTTCGAAACACTATTTTAAGATCAGCTTATTTTTCTCCTTCTTCACCCGCTCTCATCTTTTTGAAAGTTATTCGACTTATTTTCAGATCACTAGATTATCTTACTACTTGCTGTTTTTTTGAAAGACTGATACAGTCATCAGATATATCTCTCTATTTATTATCTCTTACAGACTTCTTATAGCTTCGAATGTAACTCACTGTTTTGAAAACAAAATTATATTAATATATAATTTGAGGAATTTTCCAATTGAAAAAACAATGCACTTATTAATTGTAACTCCCGTACACTATAGATCGACTATGAATTCCATCGAACACTGCACTTATTAATTGTACCGAGAGCAGATCTATCTTGTAAGGATAAAAATAGGAAAATGAAGAATTTCACTCCCGTTCGTTCGACGAACCAACGGTCCTACCTTTGTTAGAGAATATAACTTTGCTAACTACTAATGAAATGACAGTCTTGGTACATTGGTTCCATTAATCAAGTGCTCTTTAAAAATAATATGTAGTATTTTTGCGTCATATGACTGATCCGTCTTCCCAGACGAAATGGACTTTTAATGTATTCAGAGATTTTTGAAGAATTAAAAAGAAAAGAAAGTAAACTATGGAATTGGCATCACAAAAATTAAATCTGGCAGTCTGTCACACACTATATATCAACTGTGAATGCCATCCAACAATACTACGCAAATATTCATAAATTTTCATAGAACAAGGTAAGTCAGACCTGCATTGATTATCATATTTTTTTATTGAATAGAAAACACATATTGAATATTTTTTCATTTAATGGCGAATACATATTCAATAAGTGCATGCAAATTTTCCTGTAAGGTAGAACATTGATCCCTCATATATTTAATGTAGGACAACCATGACTTTGGAAATTAGGAAGTGGTTTTTACTATAGTAATGACTTGAATAGAAAGACGTATCTTTCTAGTTGCGAAAATGGTACTTCCTGCGATGTTCCTCTCACTGTTTTAAATGTCAAAACACATTTCCACAATCATAGGTCCATCCTCCCACCTATAATCACAGGAAGCTCCAATCCGATAACATTAGTCACTGAGATGACGCAATTAATGATCCATCACATCATTTATGGGTGAAAATGGTAACTGTTTTTCTCACATCATTAATGAACCAAACCCGGTATAGAGGATGACTTTAACATCAGATCGATCATAATATTGTATGTCAATATTGTATATCTATGTAAGTCTGTTGATCATAAGAAGCCGCAGATTGATGGATGTACCATAATGTACCTGCGTAGATCAGAAAAAGCTACAGATTGGGGATATATCAGAATGTAATCATAGGAATCTGCAGATGGGTGTAGCAGATAAATCAGAACAGAAAATAATGAGTACACCCCAGGCTGTCCTGGAATAAGAAGTAAAACCTCTAAACCAATACCTGAATAAATAAATTTATTTTATTATTTAGGAAAAATATTAAAAAAATAGACTATTGTAGAACTTTGAAAGAATAGTGAATTTATATTAATAGGCAAGGCTCAAATTCATCGCTAGATACACTGCCTGGCAGGTATAACAAGGCATGCCACATATCATATTGCTTAGGAACCCAAATGTGTATGCTTGCAAAACTAAAATATACCCTGTATTAGACAAAAAAAAAAGTTGTCCACTTGATTAAAGTGGGCAATCAAGTATCTTTGTAATATATAAAGGAGACATAGTCATGTCATAGCAGTGAGATTGTTAGTTTACATATAATTTTAATTTATTGATGATGATGATGATTAGTTCACATTCACTAAGACTGAATTGGTCTATGTGACCTTAAGTGGGTAAGTGATTACTTGCGATGCTATAGAATTTTGTTTTTATGGTCGAAAAGCATTAAGAGAAACTTTCCAAGATCACCATACTTTTGATGAGTGAGGAGGTTAGGAAGCTTGGTAGTGTCACAAATATTTTGAAAATGAGATCTAATATGGGTATAAGCTGGACAATCTAAGAGAAAGTGTTTTTTACCTTCAACATTTTTAGTGTCACAAAGGTGACACACTCTTTCATCCCATGGCATTTTAGGAATTGACCAACAGTTTCACTATGGAGCTAGTGAGAATTTGTTCTTATCTTCGCAATGCTTTATTTTTTCTTTGATCTTTTAGATTAGGGTTGATTGGATCATTATAATACCTTAATTTTTTTTTTCCTCTAACTCTTTATCTTACCACATTTTCTCCGTAAATTTTGATTTGATGATTTTTTTAATAGTATCTTTATTTTGCAAAATGGTGTCTTCCATTATTACCCAATAGTTTATCCAAGACTAGACATCTTTATGCCATCCTTGCTTGAGTAGATGGGGGTTATGACTCGATTTTGAAGCAATTATAGGAAGCCTCGTCTTCCATGTTGTTTAATTTGTTCTTATACATTAGGTATCTAGTCATAGCCATGCTCTCAATGGGGGAGAGGCTTGTTTCTAAGAGCAGGATGGGATAGGGCATATTTTCTTTAATTTTGGGATTATAGGTTATAAAATTCTTTTGTATTTGCTCTATCTTTCTCCAGGATTCACGAGATATATTACATCCCCAGAATTCACATCCATAAAGAATAACATGTGTAACAAGAGTCTCAAAGAGGATTTTCTTCTTATCCCAACTCGAAAGATCAACTGATTTATAACTGCTTTCCAGCTCGAGTGCATAATAAACTTCCCATCCCCCAATAATCATTTTCTCAATGCTATAATTCCAATTGAGCTTGTTGTGAATATCAATTCCAATATATTTGTATGAACTCACTTCCTCCAAGTTATTGTTGTCATATACGAAGGTATCATAAGTGATCTTATTGGCTTTAATAATGAAGACCTTAGTCTTATGAGTATTAATAGTCATACCCATATTGGAGAAAAAATCTTAGAGGATTGTTAGTTAGTTTTCAAGACCATGGGGAATCCTTGCCATAATAACGATATCATTAGCATAAAGAAGAAGATTGATGACTCTACCAGTGAGATTAGGGCCTACACAACCTTCTTTCCAAGCAATCTTCTAACTTGTCAATGTATATGCCAAAAAGGGTAGGGGACAAGGGACAACCTTGTTTGAGTCCAATATTGTAGCTAATCTCTTTTGACGAGTCCTCAGTGTTTTGAAAATTAGCAATAATGTTCTCATACATCCTTATTGCAGCAGTCCTCAACTCAAGACACACTTTTATCTCTTCCAACCTATTCCAAAGGTTTTTCCTAGGAACCATGTGAAAATCTTTTCTAAAGTCAACAGAAAAGCAAAAAAGATTGGTTTTAGTATTGTGTAACTCCTCTGAAATGATCCTAAAGATAACTAGATGGTCCACAAATGAATGATATCTCCTAAACATGTCTTAGCCTTTAGCTCTTTTACCATGAATTTCTAGCCAAAGGATAATCTTCTTTTCCAAAATAATTCCAAAGGATAATCATAATGGCCCTATAGTTAGAGGGATTTTTTTTCCCCATTTTTAAAAATAGGAACAATGAGGATTTGCATCTAGGGTTTAGGGAAGCCCTATTTGACTCCTAAATTGAACAACTTGTGTATGCGAGGGATATGCATATGCCCTCCAATTTTAAAAGTTTCAGCTTGGTAGCCTTCAATGTCCTTATCTTTCCCATTTGCAAGCGGCTTGACCCTGAAATCTATGGCATCTAAAGAAAAAACTTCTTCCTTTGTAGGGATAATAGGAATTGTTTCCATGGGAACTCGTAAAGACTTTTAAGGTAGGAATTTTAGTCCCTTAATGGAATCCTATTACTTTATTTAGTACTGCGGTTTAGAATTTGGCTCCAGAACTTCTTAGGATCCAACTTATATAGTTGTGAAAGTTTCTCTTTACTTTTAATAATATGGTATATTTTCTTCCTTTTAATTAGGGCTTTGTATGTATTGACATTATCAAGTTTTAAGGACTCATTAGAAGCATCCCAAATGAATTTTCTAGAGATTTTGCATTCCTTATCATACAAGGGTTGGTCGTTCTATTATTCTTTTTATAGGACACCTCGAAAGAGAACTTGTTAATAGAAGTGGAAAGGGTAGTTGTAAAATTATAATAGAGTTCTTCAATGTTGTCCTTATAAGTTAGGAGACTTAATTTACTATTTAAATCCTTTAAGAAAAGATCAACTTTACTTTTGTCAAAACCTAAATTCCTTTGATTATGAGAATTTTCTTCAATGACAAAGTTTGTAATCTAGGACACTACTACCTGGACACTACTACCTAGCCCATGAATACAAGTCATCTTGCTGGAATCTAACCATTTGACCACTTCATTACTCCATTATAAATTATTAGGTCGAGTGCTCCAGAGCTTGACCAACTCTCTACCAAAGAAATTCTCCATTAATTTTTCTAAGCTTATTTTGTAGCTATTAGATAAAACAAGGTCCTCATCTAGCCATAAAGGATTATGGTTGAAATCAATGCTTAAAAGAGTAGCTTGTTTATTTGCAGTCCTAGCATTAAAGTCTCCTAGCAAAAGGTTATTACCTTCATTTTTCAAACTATAAATATATTTTTCTAAATTATTATAGGGACAATTGTTATCTAGATTGTTTTTCTAATAAAAAATAAAATTAATAGATGCAAAATAACTAATTAAATATTTTTTAAAATAAAAAATCATAAATATAAATTTTGTAATTTTTAATTATATAATTTTTACATTCATAATTTGTGTAAAAAGAATAATATTTTTTCTTATTAATAAATTGTATATACTAATAAGTTTTATATAAATCAATTGTTTAATTATTTTTTAATCATATAACATGTCTTTTTTCTTTACTCAACATAATTATATGATTTGATTTTTAGTGTTACGATTTTTATAATTTTATAAATAAAACAATCATCTTTTCCTATTAACAAGTTTTATATGAATCAATTGTTTAATTTGTGTGGTCGTATAACATATTTTTTTTGGTCATATGTGTTTTATGTTCTCACCTAACATTACAAGTCCAAGGTCTCGAAGATAAATGACTTAATGACAGACACAAGAGATGACTTCGAGCTATCGAAGTAGACATGGAAATGATAGGTCCATGCCAAACCCTGATTATAAAAATACATTTCTACGGTAAATATCGTTGTCAATTCTAAAACACTGGTCTTCTTTCCTATCATAAAAACATTCTTCTCGCGAGTCCCCAAATTACTATTTTTTTAATTGTAAATACACTGTTAGAGATAATGCTTATAACTGTTGTAATCGTGAGTTTCTAGGTTAACTATTACTGTTGTAATAGTTAGTTTCAACTATGACTGTTGTAACTGTGAGTTTCTAGGTTTACTATTTTTAGCTAGTCAGATCCACTTGAGTCACTGATCTGCATGCTATATATGTAACCCCCATTTGTTTGTTAAGTAATGGAAAACATTTTGTGTTGTGTGAATTAATTCTTCCAATTTTATCTTCGTATCAGAGCGAGAAGAAAAGAGACGGATCGGAGAACGTTTTGAGGAGGACCCAACTGTTGAGTTTTGTGTGGAGCATCCCTGTTCAGCTATCCAGATTGTTCTTGCGCGATTGTTCTTGCACGATCTGCTGAAGAGATTGTTGCTCGCTTCTAGCATATGCGTGGAGAGTTTGTTGCGGTGACCGATTTGCTGCGTGAGTTTAATTTCAGATTTGCATGCGTGAGTTTAATTTCAGATTTGCATGCGTGAGCGTGGAGGTAGTTTGCATGCATGAGTGGAGTTTTGAAGTGTGAGTAAAATTCACATTCGTGGAGTGAAGGCAAATCGGAATTGCATAAATGAGGTAATGAGTTTAAGTGGTAAAGTGTGGT
>SNQJ01S0007282.1:292628-314253 GCA_010110895.2 Picea sitchensis | reverse complement strand
AGTTGTCAAATTGTCTAGTATACAAATGCTACAATGATGGTCAGAGGCGTTTTGACTTTAAGTGTGTCAGTGGGGAGCTCGAAGAAGAGGGATAAGAAAGAGCTGAAGCCGTGTGATTGCAGAGTGGGTTTCAGTGCTGAGGAAGACCAGATCAGACAGACAAATGAAAGTTCTAGTGTTGTAACCTTTTGTTACGTTTTGTAATTTGTGATTAAGATATTTGTAATGTAAGCATTAAGAGAGGGTGTTAGAGATAATGCTTATAACTGTTGTAATCGTGAGTTTCTAGGTTTACTATTTTTAGCTAGTCAGATCCACTTGAGTCAGTGATCTGCATGCTATATATGTAACCCCCATTTGTTTGTTAAGTAATGGAAAACGTTTTGTGTTGTGTGAATTAATTCTTCCAATTTAATCTTACACTACAGTCTTCACCGTAACATTCAAAACTATACATGGGTACAATTATAACACAAATAAACTACAGTGAAATACCATTGTAAATTATTTAATTCTTCAAACACTGGAGGTTCAAATGCTTGAAGGCCTCAGTTCTGGAGCGAATAAATGGATGAAAAATTCTCTGACTTGTTTCTCTGAGGAAGTTTCCCAGAGATCCATCAACGCCAAGACGAGTTTCCTCACCTCTTGATACTTTTATTCAGCCAACGGGGATTTTAGAGGGTGATCCTTCCAGCGGGGGTTTCAAAGCATTTCCTGCAACGAGCAAGGTAATGTGGCCAAGATTTCTTTGACGGGAAAAGGACTGCCTGGATTTCCTAAAGGCATGACATTTGCGGGCTCCTCGTCTCACATCTCAGAAATATTCGAATTATCTCATATCCCACAAAGTATGACCTCTCTTCCGAGTGTGGGAGACACCTACTCCATTCACTAACAAGAACCGAATACATTATTTCAATAAAATCAAAATTTCTGTTAGATTGAGTTCATATGATCTGGACTGTACCTCTTATGATATCTATCTCGCAAAAAGTGTAGTTATGAGTACTTCAATGCACATTTGAAATCATAACCCAAAAGTATAGTTATGAGTATTTCAATGCACATTTGAAATCATAACCAAAAAGTGTAGTTATAGTACTTCAATGCACATTTGAAATCATAATTAGTATAGAACTATTTAACTATGGTTCTATAAAGTTTTGAGACGGATCAAATCTTTTGAGGTGATTCTTCCAAAACAAATTATAAAAACGAGCACATCCCTCCCACCGATATCATTTTCTTCCTGAAACGTTTATAACTAAGACACAAAATTGGTTTCAAGCAGAAATAGAATGGAGGCCGTTTATAACTAAGACACAAAATTGGTTTCAAGCAGAAATAGGAGGCCTGTCGAAAGCAAATTCGGCACATGCTGGTGAGTTTGGAGCTTTTTGAAGCCAGAAATGTGATAGTTAAGGCTGCAAGGGGCATAGACAATGTGTCTGTTCCATATTATCACAATCTATTTCTTCGATATTATCTGTCCACTCGCAACAGTGAGGGGAATAATAATATTTAAATGAATTCCACGGAAGTGATGGGAACGCAAACCCTGAATGGAAATAAACTTTCCGCTTGGAACGCACTAAGTTCATGCTATTTGCGAATTGCTAAAGCAGTCTGTTAGGTTTCAACTGAGAGAGAAGAGTGTACCTAGTGTTAATTAGATAAATATGAAGAAAAATAACAGAAAACTTGTGGGGCATGAGTTGTCCTTCTTCTCATTATTAAATAAATGTTTTTAAAATAGATATTTAATAACTCTAGAAGTTTGATACATTTAAAACAAACAATTGGTTAACGACTTTCCATAAATAGAAAATGAACAAATCAGCTAATCACCCAAGGAACTAATCTATGCATTTATGCATAGTTGGTCAACACAAGAGATTATATGTTTTAATACTCCCCCTTAATCTCAAATGTTACATTCTTAAGAATTTGCAATGCCTAAGTGTTGTCTCTCAAACTCAAAAAACAATTCTTCTCAATGGTTTTGTGAACATATCTGCTAATGATCTCTATATCCTCAAAATTGAAGAGAAATGTCATCATTGTTGACAATCTCCTTAATGAAGTGATAGAAAGTGTGAATGTGTTTGTTTTTTAGGTGAAACACATGGTTTTTGGACAATGCAATTGCTAAAATGTTGTCACAAAAAATGGAAGTTGGCTCCTTCTCCAAATGTGCAAGATCTCTCAATAGTCTTCTTAGCCATACTGCATGGCATGATGTCGTAGTAGTTCCTACATATTCTACTTCTACAAAAGATATTGAGATGATGGCTTCTTAGAATCCCATGAGATCAAATCTGTGCTTAAATGAAAAATATGTCCTGATGTGTTTTTCCTATCATCAATGCTACCAACAAAGTCTTTTAGAATTAATTCTTACTTTAGAATCAGTTTTGGCTTGTTAGATCTACTTAGATCATATTTATGTGTGTAGTCAAGATATTCCTTCGTGAGTTTGTTGTGTAGTTGAGGGAAAAATTCCATTATAAATATGTGTTTGATTGAATAAAAAATATGTAGAATAGTGTTTGGTGTGTATGCATTATGTCTACTTTCTCCTATTTTATCTTCATGTCAGAACTTGTCTAGGCTTAACTCCATCACGGGAGACGCAAGCAAAATTAAAAAGATGTAAGTTTCTAATCCGTTGTAGAAGTAGGATTAGTTTGTGAGAGTCGATATTTTTTTGTTTGGTTAAGTGAGTGTTGTGTCCTCACTATTTGTGAGAGGGAGCCGGCTTGTTACAGCTATTGGGTGAAGGCACAAAGAGCGTCTCTAACAAAGATAAAGAGAGAAAATACGCTCATCAGCTTGTGAGACAGGAGGAAATGCTAGTGTTTTCAAGAGAACCACCATTGTCATGCTGCACCATGCATTACTGTATCTAAGAATCTATGAAGCTCTCCAAATATTTCCATTATTTCCGTATTGTTGTTTTTCGTTCAGACAAAAAACTTTTGCAACTAATTGAAGGGACCATGCCTCTATGATATTTAAGGGATATCATAATCTTATTCAAGCATTGAAAGACTTTTAAAAGAAACGAAAGGGAATATGGATAAGTCACAATCGATTTGACAGTTGATGTGTTTTCCCTCCGAAGAGAGATAAAAGTTGAGCCACCATTAGAGAAGGAGATGACAATTTTGTTGGAAACATGCCAACAAATTTCCTCATGCGGTCACATGCACATGCTCGCAGCTATGTTAATGCACATGGATGCAATCTATTTATGAACTATTCATGTAACTATGTGATCTATTCATGATCAGTTTGTTTAACTCAATGATAGATGTTATATATGCGAGCATACCAATAGAGTTGTCAGTACAATGTGAGTGAAAGCGTGTGCAAGTTGTGTAGAGAGTAGAGTGCGTGTAAGGAGAGGATGATTGTATGCCTATTGAAGGCTATTGTAATTCTCCCTTGAATAATAATAATACCGATAATCATTGCTTGTGGTTTTTTCCCTCATTGGGTTTCCACATAAATCACTATGTCAATTGTGGGATTGTTGTGCTTGGTTTAATGCATGTTTTATATTTCTTGTGTATGCTCTATTTTATAATGTGTTTTTTTCTTCCACTGCCTAAAACATGGTATCATAGCTTAGATTTGAAGGAGCAAAGAGCAAAGGAAAAGAGAATTTGGTCATTGGATCGAAGAGCAGGTGAACCGAGCCAATCCGAGATGAGTGAAGTGGATCAACCTAGGATGGGTTTTATTACACTGTCATAGGTTGTCCCTCTGGAAAAGTGCGACAGTCGTAGGAACATTTTTGAAATTATCAAAATTTCTGCAAGGTCACGGGAACTTCTTATTGCGTAGTGCGACATCCATGCATATACTACATAATGCACAGTCTGACATTGTCGCAGGCACTGCATAACACAGAGTGTGACATCATCGCAGACACTACATAGTGCAAAGTGCGACATCATTGCAGGCCATATTTTGATAAGGTGTGACACTTCCTAATAGTCACATGATACCCTCATTAAAGGTGCGACCATCTTGAAGTATAATGTTATTTTTTTTTTCGTATAAAAAGTCTCAGTTTTATAAGAAGTGGTTTTGGAGTTGTTTCTGCTAATGGCGCAATTTCAATACTATTCGTGTGTTTCTTGCTGATGAGGTGTTGTTTAACATCACTAAAGAGAAGACAAGAATAGCTTTGTGGACCAAACTGGAGATTCTATATATGACAAAGAACTTGTTAAATAGAATCTTCTTGAAGAAAAAGTTATACAGCTTGCAGATGAAGGAAGCTACGAAAATTGTTGATCACTTGAATGTTTTCAATACTCTGATTTTTCAATTAACTATTATGGAAGTAAAGTTTAAGGATGAGGAAAAGGCGATTACGCTACTATGTTCATTGTCTGAGTTTTGGGATCATCTGGTCACAACTGTGTGGTTTAAAACAAGAGATGTCATTGATTATGACACTGTAGTGGGAGATTTGTTGTCTGAGGAGATGAGAAAAAAATCTAGTAAAGAAACCTCAACAATAGAAGAAATGGTGGTCAGAAGTCGATCTACAGAAAGAGGGAAAAAACAGAGGGATACATCAAGGTCTAAGTCAAGAGGAAAGAAGAGTAAGGAGAATTTTTGGTTCTGTGGCAAATCTGGGCATCTCAAGAAGGATTGTTGGAAAAGACATAATGCATCCAAGGAGGACTCCACAAAAGAATCAAAGAAAACTAATGTAGCTCAAACAAGTTTAGGTTCCGGTTTAGGTATGGTTGATGATGCATTTTCTACTTGTGATGTTTCATATCAACATCAACATTGGTTGTTAGATTCTGGTGCATCCAACCACATGTGCCTTCATAGAAATTGGTTCTCAACTTACCAATCTATTGATGATGGTGTTGTTTTTATGGGAAATGGTGTTTCCTGTAAAATTGTTGGAGTTGGTAGCGTCCGAATTAAAATGCATGATGGTTCTGTAATAACATTAGTATATGTAAGGCATGTCCCCAAACTAAAAAATAACTTGATATCTTTGGGTGTTGTATATTCTGCTGGTTACAAGCGTACAACTCAAGGTGGAGTATTGAAGTTGTCCAAAGGCATCTTAGTAGTCATGAAGGAAAAGAGGATCGAGAATATTTATCATTTTGAAGGAAGGAAATAAGTAAATCAACAAGTGGTAGCATCTGAAGATGAAAGTGACTCTATTCATTTATGGCATCATCATTTCGGTCATATGAGCGAGAAAGGGCTTAATGTATTGGTTGATCGTAAGTCACTTCCAATTTTGAAGTTTCTGAATTTGAATTTCTGCAAGTATTTTGTTTTTGGAAAACAGTGTAGACAAAAGTTTAAAACATGAAGGAATACAAGCAAAGGTATACATGATTACATTCATTGAGATGTTTGGGGACCATCCCCTACAGTTTATCTTGGAGGATTGTCATATTTTGTGACATTTAGATGATTACTCTAGGAAGGTTTGGGTCTATTTACTTAAAATAAAAGATGATGTATTTAATACTTTTAAGCAATTCAGGGCTTTGGTTGAAAAGATCACTGACATGGCAATCAAGTGTTTAAGGATAGATAATGGAGGGGAGTTCACATCTATGGAATTTTTGAACTATTGCAAGGAATATGGGATTGAAAGACATAAGACCATGATTTATACTCCTCAACAAAATTGTATTGTTGAACGCATAAATATGAATCTTCTAGAGAGAGAAAGGAACATGCTTCGTAATTCCAAGATGCAACAGGAATTGTGGGAAGAAGTAGTGTTTACAACATGCTATTTGATAAATTAGTCACCATCAAGTGCAATAAACTTTAATATTCGAAAAGAGGTATGGACATGTCATTCGTGTGATTTCTCAAATATGAGAATATTTGGTTGTGATGCTTATGCTCTTATTTCTAAAGATCATCGTTCTAAGTTAGACCTAGATGAAAGAAATATGTCTTTATTGGTTATGGTGATGGAGTTAAGGGGTGCATATTGTGGGATCCTACTTCCCACAAACTCATCATAAGAAGATATGTAGTATTTGATGAATCCTCACTTTTAAAATCAGAATTGGTAGATGTTGAAGTGAGACAAGAACATGTACTGCAAGTTCATCAAATGCAATTGGAAAATCAACCATCTTCCGAAATGTAGGATCATGAAGACATTCCATAAGAAGAAGATAAAGATGCATAAAATACCCAGGAAAATAAGAATATGCCTCAACCATATATGAGGAGATATTCATGGGTAAGGAATCCTCCTACAAGGTATGATGATTATGTTTCATTTGTGGCTATGGTTTCTATTGGTGGATAACCTAGTTGTTTTCAGGAAGCAATTAAGGAATCTGAAAGTGCTCAATGGAAGAAAGCTATGAAAAAAGAAATGTATGCCTTATAGAGGAATAAAACATGTGACTTGGTAGAGCTTCCAAAGGACATGAAGATTGTTGGCTGCAAGTGTGTCTACAAACTGAAAAAGGGTGTTGATGATAAAGTCGAGAGGTATAAAGAAAGGCTGGTAGAAAAAGGGTATTTTGAAAAGGAAGGTATTGATTTTCATGAGATATTTTCACCAATTGTGAAGATTTTTTTAGTTCGTGTTGTGTTAGCACTAGTTTCTTTACTTGATCTTGAGTTAGAGAAGCTAGATGTTAAAACAATGTTTCTACATGGAGATTTAGATGATAATATATATATGGAAAAACAAAAAGGGTTTGTTCATGATCACAATAAGAGGTTTGTTTGCAAACTCAAGAAGTCATTGTATGGCATGAGACAGTCTCCCAGGAAATGGTACAAGAATTTCGATTCCTTCAGGGTGAGCCTAAGTTTTACAAGAAGTGAATATGATGATTGTGTTTAATTTAAAAAGTTGGAAAATGGAATGTTCATTATTTTGGTGTTAGATGTGGACGATATGATTTTGGAAAGAAATATCATGGTCAAAATCAACACGTTAAAGGCTCAGTTGGCTAGGGAATTTGATATGAAGGATCAAGGAGCAACAAAACAAATCTTAGGCATGGAGACAAAGAGAGACAAGAAAAATTGTAAGATGTGGTTATCACAACAAAATTATCTGGAAAAAATACTTATGAGATTTGGTATGAATAATGTGAAACCCATACAGATCCCTTTGGCTTCCAATTTCAAGATTTTTTTGCGTTTATGTCCTAGTAATGACAAAGAAAATGATTATATGTCTCGTGTACCTTATGATAATGCAGTGGGAAGTTTGATGTATGCGATGATGAGTACTAGACCAAATATTTCACATGTAGTTGGTGTTGTCAGTTGATAGATAGAAAATCTAGGAACAGAGCATTGGGAAGTAGTGAAATGGGTGCTTCGATATCTTAGAGGAACAAATAGTTATTCTATCACCTATGATGGTTCCATTCTAATTAAGTTTGTGGTTATCTAGATTCAGATTTTGCAGGTGACTTGGAAAAAAGGAGATCCACCTCATGATATGTCTTTACTCTTGTAGGATGAGATATTAGTTGGATGACAAAGCTTCAAAACATAGTCTCCTTATCCACAACAAAGGCAGAGTATATGGGTGCTTCACATGCATGCAAGTAGGAAATTTGGTTATAGGGTATATTGGGTGAGTTTGGAAGGATGTAGGACAAGGTGAAAGTATTTTACAATAGTCAAAGTGTTATTCATTTGGCTACAAATCCATCTTATTACAGTAAGACGAAGCATATTTTTGTTAAGTACCATTTTGTAAGATAGGTTGTGGATGAAGGTGGAGTGTCTTTGGAAAAGGTCCATACAAAAGTGAATTCTATAGATATGTTTACGAAACCAATTTTGTTAGAGAAGCTACGATGGTGTTTGTCTTCTCTTGGCTTGCAAAAAAAGTGATGGATTAATTAAGGGCAAGATATATCAGGTAAATTGTTGTCAAAGTGGAGATTGTTGGAAACATGCCAACCAATTTTCTCACGCAGTCACATGCACATTCATGCAACTATGTTAATGTGCATGCATGCAATCTATTTATGAATTGTTCGTGTAACTATGTGATTTATTCATGATCACTTTGTGTAATTGAGTGATAGATGTTATAGATATGAGCATACCCATAGAGGTGTGAGTACAATGTGAGTGAAAGTGTGTGCAAGTTGTGTTGATCCGGATTTTATGAGAAGAACGAAATGAATACAGATTATTAATACATTCTTAACACAAAATAACAGAGATATAGTAAAATTGGTTTTCTATTCAATAATGAAATAAGCTGAAACTGTAAAATGTAGTGGAAACAAACATGTTGGAATGGTGGTGGCTTATCTCTGAGAAGAGATGTGACGACTGCGCTCATTCGTAAGAAGATCATTACAATGAGGTTCTGAAGGCATTTTACAATAAACAAGAATGCTAAAAACATTATACATCCAAAAACCTAACCCTAGGAGATTAAGCACCAAAAGTCATGTGGGCCCCGTTTGGGTAAGTTAGTACATTAACTTCTCGGGGTCGTAAATTTTGCATACGATCTCTGTTTTAGGCGTATGATAGCGCATTGGAAATGTATCATTGAGGAGATTCATTTTGGGGCCTCAATTAGAGTTTTGGGTATCATCAAGTTGGGAAGATGCCAAAAGATCTTCATTTAGGCCGTCAAAATGGCCCCGAAAGTGAAAAATCCTAAAAATAGTAAATTGCCAAAATTGTCAGAAAACTGTTTTGAGCCAGTTGGAAAAGGTGGATGGCCACCGATATCCATCTAGATCTATCCTCCCTCCTTAAGAAGAAATGGTCTCCATTGCGTTGATTTCGCCCATCAGATGAGGAAATTTCTGCTAAATTTGGCCTCGAGTGAGCCACTTGCCTTGGTGGAGGAGTTGTCTTGCTTTGATGACTCGATAAAGTTGGATCCTTTGTTGCTAAGTTCCCTTGATTTGTGTGTCCACAATCTAATCGTTGGATTCCTGTTGGATGCAGTCGGGGTTGAGCTCTATTGGTTTCAGCTATTCTACTATGTCTGAGGTGTCCAATAATGGTGGGAAATAAGGGAGAAGGAGATCCATGTTGAACACTAGGTGCAAGCCAAGGAAAGGCAGAATGTTGAGCTCGAAAGCATTATCCCCCATGGCCTTGGTGATGGTGTACGAACTATAATGGAGTGGGTAAAGCTTCTGATGGGGTCCTGTAAGGTGTTATTTTTGCAAGTGCAACCAAACTTTGTCTCCCACCTGAAACTTATGTGGCACCCGATGTTGATCATGGCGTTGTTTGTACTTGTCAATGGACTTTTGTAGGATATCTTGAACCTGTTGGTGGATGTGTTGGATCCTCTAAATGAACCGGGTGGCTTTGTCTGCTTCAATTCCAACAAGAGATGAGTTGGTTGAGGTGATCGTAAGGGGATGTGCAACATCTATGGGACCCAGTGGTTGGATTCCCAACCCCACCTAAAAGGGGTTGTTGTCGGTTGAGCTATGTAGCGCTCGGTTGTAGCTATGTTGGACATAAGCAAGGATTTCATCCCATGTGTGAGGGTGCTTTGAATTATACATGCGAAGGATATGCACAACCATTCGATTTACAACCTCAGTTTGGCCATCTTTCCGGGGGTGGAAGGCTGTGGATTTGGTTAGCTTGGTGTCTAGTACTGACCAGAGGCTCGACCAGAATGTGCTGATAAATCGACTATCCCTATCTGAGACAATGTTTTTTGGGAGTCCAAAATGTACGCAGACCCGTTCAAGGAAGAGATTTGCAGTGGCCTCTGCTGTGATACTCTTCTTCCAGGCAACCAGAATCGCCATCTTAGAAAAGTGGTCAACAACCACAAAAACATAGTCATTTCCCCGCTTGGTGGACGGGAGGCCCGACATGTAGTCCATTGAGATGGATTCCCATGGCCTATCAAGAGTAGGAAGAGGGGTGTACAGGCTTTGTTTCTTAGTGGTTGGTTTGGCAATAACACAGGCGGTGCAGGACCTGATATACTTGCTGAACTCCTGTCAGAGTTTCGGCCAATAGAAATGTTTCTGTAGCATCGCCACTGTATTTTCGATGATGAAGTGTCCTGCCACCCGACTGTAGTGGGCTTCCCAGATCATATTCGCTCACTTGCTTGATGGAACATAGATATGGCCCAGACGACACAACAACCCATCTTGAAGATAGAAATTATTGACAACTATGTTTGCACCCAACTTTTGGTAGGTGATGGCGAAGTCTGGGTCTGTCTCATAGAGTTGGGGACATCTAGAGCTCTCATGGTTGCAAGAGTCTAGTATCATGGTGAGTGTCGTGACCGGTGTTCTGCTGAGGCAATCAGCGACGCGATTGGTGCTTCATGTTTTATACTTGATGTTGAGGTGGAATTTCTGCAAGTATGTGGACCACTTTTGATGGTTATCATTCTGCAATTTTGCTTGTGTCTGCATAAACTGTAGTGTTTTATGATCGGTGTGGATGATTGTCTCCTTCCCAAGAATGTAATGTCTCCATTGGCGACAGGCTTGCATAATGGATTACATGTGTTTGTCATAAGTAGGGTACTTACGAACAACATCAGATAGTGTCTAACTATGATAGGCCACGAGGTGGCCGTGCTGAGTGAGAACGATGCCCAAAGCATAGTCTGAACCATCTGTCTCAATCTCAAAGGGATGTTGCAGGTCTGGTAGTGAAAGTACTGGGGATGAGCACAAGCACTGCTTCAAATCATCAAACGTTTGTTGTTGGTACCGGCCCCATGTAAATTTTGCCTTACCACCACCCCTGGTGATTTGGATGAGGGCCCATGCAATATGGGAGAATCCCAACACAAATTTACGGTAGAAATTGGCAAGGTCCAAGAATCTTTGAAGCTCAATGAGTGTGGTTGGTGCTGGTGAGTCACAAATGATTTGGATCTTGGCTAGATAAACATGTACACCATATTTATCAATGATGTATCCCAGGTAATGGACCTTGTCCATGCTGAAGGAGAATTTTTCCAAGTTGGTGTATAACTTGTGTTGCCACAGGGTGTGCAGAACCTGCTGAATATGTTGCAAGTGTTCGGCCCAAGTCTTGCTGTAAATGAAAATGTCATCTAGATACACCACTACAAAATTATTGGTGAATGGTCGCATGATATCGTCCATCATCTTCATGAAAGTGGCCGAAGCATTTGTCAAACCAAAGGGCATGACCAACCATTCAAAAAGGCCTTCCTTTGACTTGAAGGTGATCTTCCATTCATCTATCTTTTCTATCGGGACCTGGTGGTAGCCAGACTTCAGATCAATCTTCTTGAAGTATTTATCCCCCATTAGTTGATGAAGGAGTTCATCGATTCGGGGAATGGGGTACCGGTATCTTAGTGTGATTTTATTCAAATCCCGATAATCAATGCAGAGTCGTCAGGTTCCATCTTTCTTCTATACCAGCACGATTGGGCTTCCACAATGTGATGATATGGGACAGATGTTCCCCTTGTGGAGTAGTTCTTGGATTTGTCGCTTGATATCCTCACTCTCTAATAGAGAGTGACGATAGACTGGTCCATTGGGTAGAAATGCACCGAGGGTCAGATCGATGGGGTGCTTGACCTGGAAATGCATAGGTACCCTGATAGGTGAGGAGAAGATATCTGAGTATTCTTCAATGACCTTATCTACTTTATTTTACTGTGTGGAGAGGTTGGTCGCAAAGACCCTAGATGTGGTTGTGATATTTCTCTTATTCTGAGAGAAAACCACAAAGAAGACAAACTTCCCCTTCTGAGAGATGACCTTCCTGCATTGCTTAGCAGAGATCAAGGAAATAACACTAGGTGGGGCTGCCTCAGGTATCCTGTACAATTTCCTGTTCAAAGTAATAATAACACAACGAGGACTAGATTCATATACAACATGATGTTTCCATAAATAAGGTTGGCCCAAAAGAACATCACAAACTTCGAGAGGAGAAACACCACACAATACCTCATCTTTGAAGGGCTTGATGTTGTATGATAGTCGACACTGTTGGTTGACGCAAAGATCACTTCCTTCGCCGAACCATTCAATGGTGTAGGGTTGTGGGTGATGCTTTGTGGTCTGGGCCAACCACTTGATGACCTCTACAGAGATGAGGTTCTTCTGGATACCGCTATCAATGATGAAGTGCAGCGGGGTGCCTTTTACCCACATTTGCAAATGGAAGAAGCGCTCTCCTTCTTCGGGCTCGTCTAGTTCACCAGGCTGGAGCTTGGTGGTAGCAACGGTGGCACTAGGTTCCATGTTAATGATCCCTCTTCCCCTTTCTCTTTTTGTCTCAGAGTCAAAATCAACATCTGATTCAGAGGCTTTCACTTTGTCCACCAACAACTTCTTTGAGCGACAATCAACAATGTTATTCCAAGGACTCTTATGGAAGTCGCACCACTTCCCAATATCTTTCTTTGTCTTTCTAGTGTCCTTCTTTGCTTACAGCTTGGACTGGTTGTCCTGATATTGTCCATCTTTTCTCTGTCCTTTGTTTTGTGGTTTGGGGCTGCCCTTTCCTGGCTTTTGTTGTGAGGGGTTCCCAGGCCTAAATTGCAGCGTCTTTTGTTTGAGCTTCTGCTCGATTTCAATGGCATATCGATAGGTTGTTCCCAAGGATGAGATGTCTAGAAATTCCATTTTGGTCCAGATGTATCTATGCAGAGCACCGTGATACTTGAGCACCATATGTCACTTTGAATATTTGATACCCATCTTGGTGCACAAGGTATGGAAGAAATTTGTGAAATCTGGCATTCCTTGGTCTCTTTCTTACCGCAATGTGGTCGATTTGGTATATAAGTCGTCATAACTTCCAACAGGGTAGTATTGTTCTTTAATAGAATCCCTGAAGGAATCCCAGGTGGCTGTGACTGTAGATAATGTGGGTTCCTCTATTTCCTTTTTCTCACAGAACATTTCCCACCAATATTTGACATGGGGTACGACTTTGAGGAGCGCAAAAGTAATATTTTCTGTATTTGAGAAGTTATGGATAGAAAAATACCCTTCTAGTAGATTCAATCACTTGTCTACAACATCTGCGTCTAGCTGAACTTCAAATATAGGAATATCAAAGTTTATTTTTACCTTCAAGGGGGTGGCGCCTCTGCTCGAAGAAGATGCATCGACTATTGGTAGCCACCGAAGGATTTGTGTGAAACTATCCATCATCTCATTCCTCTGTTGTGTGAGGGCTTCCTCAATCAACACCTTGAAAGGATCTCCTATCTCGTCATCTTTCTTTTCTCTTGCCATGAGAGGTCGCTTGGGCATGTAAGAGCTTTTTTCCTTCAGAGAAACAATCTCAAGACCCAACTCTTAGTACTCTGACCTTTTTGGGGACATGCATTAAGAAGACAAGGACCAGACCACTCTGATACCACTGATACAGATTTTATGAGCAGAATGAAATGAATACATATCATTGACAGATTCTTAACACAAAATAACAAAGATACAATAAAACCGGTTTTCTATTTAATAATGAAATAAGATGAAACTGTAAAATGCAGTAGAAACAAACTTGTTGGAATGGTGGCGGCTTATCTCTGAGAAGAGATGTGACGGTTGTGCTCATTTGCAAGAATATCATTACAATGAGGCTCTAAAGGCCTTTTACAATAAACAGGAATGCCAAAAACCCTAGGCATACAAAATCCTAACCCTACGAAATGAAGCGTCAAAAGTCATGTGGGCCCCATTTGGGTAAGTTAGTACATTAACTTCCCGGGGTCATAACTTTTGCATACGATCTTCGTTTTAGGCGTATGATAGCCCGTTGGAAAGGTATCTTCAAGGATATTCATTTTCTGGCCTCAATCATTCATTTGGCTATCATTGAGCTGGTACGATTCTGAAAAACCTTCATTTAGGCCCTCAAAATGGCCCTGGAAGTGAAAATTGCTAAAAATAGTAAATTGCCAAAATTGCCAGAAAACTGTTTTGAGCCAGTGGGAAAAGGTGGGTGGCCACCGATATCCATATGGATCATGTGTAGAGAGAAGAATGCATGTGAGGAGAGGATGATTGTATTCCTATGAAGGCTATTGTAATTCTCCCTTGAATAATAAGAATATCGATAATCATTGCTCTTGTGTTTTTCTCTCATTGAGTTTCCACATAAATCACTGTGTCAATTGTGGGACTATTGTTCTTGGTTTAATGTGTGTTTGATCTTTCTTGTTTATGCTTTGTTTTTTTATTTTTTTTCCTAACAAATTGGTGTAGTTTTTGTTATGCTCTATGAGTAAACAATTAATTCTTTTTTTTTTACTAGCCATCGATGTTGTCAAGCAGGCCAATTCCAAGCATGCATTTTCTTGAATGAGAATAGAAGTGGATCTGGTCTCTCAAAGTAGGGAGAAGAAGTCAGATATTGGTGAGCATAAATGGAACAATGATTGAGGATGAGGATGCTGCCTTTATAAATGGATCTCTCTCACTTATGAAGATATCATGTTGAAATACGTTTTGGGTTTTTGTTTTTATTGAGAAGTGTGATTTTTTTAATTTAGAAGTTTTCTTTATTTTAAATGAAGAACCAATCATAGAATAGGGTAACATGACTAAATTTGGTGGTTCTTTATGTATCTGATGCTACAAAGACACATCACGGGTTTGGTTATGTCTATAGTATATTACAACTTTCTTGGAGGATTGGGTAACCCAACAACAATGTTTAGTTTGTGATTATTGTGTGTTTGTGAGTTTGTAAAATGTCACTTTGTAAGATGGACTGCTAGATACATTCAATATCTAGAATTCTCTCCAATATAATCGTTTAATGCAATTCACTGTGTAATTTGAAAGATGGGAGCATGTCAATAAATTGATTTAGTATCTAGACTGTTTTTCTATCAAACACAATGAGCCATGGACTTTGAAAAATATAAGTATGTCAATAATTTTCGGTCATTACAAATACTTTATTGATGGTTACAAACAATTGTATCTTCAATGAATGAATTCATAGCTGGAATGAATGGGTGAGAAATAACATAGTCTATGAGAGTTCAAAAGTGGATCAAGATGTTGATGACGACGACCAGACAAAGATCGAAGTTTAAAAAACATTTTTGTAAAATGTGTTTATTTGATTTTATTATTGTTCTTTTTGATGTAAGCATTAAGGTACTAGGGTGTTATAATTAATTCTTTGATTAGAGTCAATTTGGGTTTGTTAGATATACTTAGATTTGAGAGATCTTATCCAACTATTAGATCTTGTTTATGTGTGTATTTGAGATATTTCCTCATGAGCTTGTTGTGTAGTTGAGAGAAAACTTCATGTATAAATATGTACTTGATTGAATAAGAAATATGTAGAATAATTTTTTATGTGTATAAAATATGTTTGCTATGCTATTGTATCTAATTCATTGTCTATATATCATGTAAGTATGTCTTCTTCATAACTTGTATACCACAATCTATTATCAGTTGTACCTACAGTATACCTTAATTTGTTTTTTCCAAATTTCCTGTGAGAGTCCTTGGGAGACTCCATAAATATGGAAATGAAATTAATTGAATACATAACATCAAGTATCTTTGTAGTAAGGTAGGTGAGGCTACCTACAGGCCTCTTATACATTCTTGAATCAATTGATAGTCCATAATCATACTTGCTCAATTTTGTTCCTGTTGCAATAGGTTTTTATGTTGGTTTGCATTTATCCATCCTAAATCTCCATAAGATATACATAGCATACTTTTAATGACATAATAAAATTCCTTGAGCATATTACTTAACTTAAATAACCAAAATGTACTTCATTAGAACAAGGTCTGTCATATTAAACTCCCTTTTCATGGAAACCTTGAAATCATCTAACATCATATTACCAGTATATATGTCATATCATACACATAAATACAAACTATAACAATTTTACCTTGTTAATATGATTTGGTATAAATAGTCGACTCATTAATTATGTTGGTGAACCCAGTTTTGAGAAAATAAGAGCCACTTTGAATCTACCAAAATTTTGGTGCTTGCTTCGAGACATACAAGAATTTATTCAACTTGTACACTATGTGCACTTGGCCTTTTACTTCAAATATTGGTAGTTGATATACATACACCTATTCTTCTAAATTGTCATTCAAAAAGGATGACTTCACATCCATCTGGTAAACTGATCATTTTTTCTGGGTTGCAATCGCTATCATAGCTCTAATAGTATCCAACCTTGCTACTAGAGAAAATGTCTCACCATAGTCAATACCAGGTTGTTGATCAAACCCTTTGGAAATTAGCATGGCCTTTCTCACTCTGTTCTGTCTTCTAAACCCACTTAACACCAATGATGGTTTTATATGCTAGGATATCAACAAGATACCATGTCTCATTCCTTTCAATATTTTAAATCTCTTCATTCATGGCATGAACCCAATGTTCTTTTTTCACTGCCTCTTCAAAATAAGTAGGTTTATAGGATAAGAAGGAAAAGTGAGTTTGTTGATCCATGTCATCCAAACGATCATGGATTTCCCTCAAGCTCCTTGTTTTCTGATTTCTCATAGAACCCATTGACTCAATACTAGAAGAAGAACTATTTTCAATCTTTTCTTCTTGTCCTTTCAATTGTATCCTTGGAAGTTTTCGTGGAGGTACTCTTTGTCCTAAGCTTTCCACTTGTTCATCTATTTGAAGTAGTGAATTTCAACTATCCATTGTTTCATTTTCTTCGTCAGTCCAAGATTTTCCCTGCAATAATTTTACATCTTTTCTCACCACAAGTTTCTTGGTGACTAGATTATTCATTCTATATGATTTGTACTATTCACCGTGCCCAATGAAGGTCCATTTTTCACCCCTACAGTCAAGTTTGCTTATTAAGTCTTTTGGGAAATGTGCATAGGCTATACAACCAAAGTTTTTGAAGTGAGAGACACTTGACTTCATGTCACTCCATGCTTCTTAAGGAAAATTATATTTCACACATTTTGGTGGACCTGTGTTCAGTATGTAGACTAAACAAGTAACAACTTCAGCCCAAAAAACATTAGAATTTTTTTTTATCTTTGATCATCCTCCTTGCCATGTTCATGATGATGTCCTGATTCTTCCTTCAGCCACTTCATTTTGCTACAGAGTATATATGGTGGTGAACTTCCATTTAATTCGTTGTTGTCTACAAAAAATTGCAAACTCCTTTGAGTCATAATCTCCTCCTCCATCTGACATGAGTACTTTGACATATTTTCCACTTTGTTTTTCTGTTATAGCTTTAAATTCTTCGAAATTTATGAATGTATCAAAAAAAAAATTTGAGGAAATATACCGACCCTTTCATACTAAAATCAACAATGAACATTATAAAATAAAAACTTCCACCAATGGACTGAGTTTTCATGGGTCCACATAAATATCTGTGAACTAGTTCTAGATGCTCTTTAGCTATGTAGGAGTTTGATGGAAAACTGTCTCTTTGATGTTTTCCAAGAATGTATCTTTTAGAAGGATTGGTTTGTTCATTCAATATAGGTACGAACCAATGATTTTTCTTTCAAGAGACTAAAACTTCTAAATGATAGGTGGCAATACCTAATATGCCACAACTAAGTATCATTTGTGCTCGAGACATTTTATACATATGTTGCATGTTTACACATCTCCGATTCAATGGGAACATTTATTCTTGTTTGTTTGAACCTTTGCAACAAATCTTCTACTAGGTGGCTTATCTAAGATAGTGCATGTGGATTCCTTGAATCTAACATCATAACAATTTTGACTCAATTGTCATATACTTATTAGATTATGTCTTTTCATTTTGCTTGGTTAAGACTAACACAACATTTTTGTCTAATGCCTTCACATGATAATCATCTCCTAAGTAATTCCAGATTCAGTAGAACTATTGATGCTAGAAAATAACTTTTTTTTTTGTCATGTGATTGATGTAGATCTTTGTTGTGATCTTCTTTAGTGATTTGACATGAAATGAACATTGTCTCGTATGTCCCTTCTTATTTACCATATTTATTTCTTCATTCACTTTCATAGTGACCATATTTTTAGTAGTATTAACATTAGACTTTAGATTTGTATGTTCATCTTGAGGGTATTTAGGGTTCTGACTATTCTAGTGATATGTTTACTTATGCTTGACTCTACCACTCCCCATGTTTTCTTGGTTTTGCTTCTATCAATGAATGCTTGAGTCTTGAAGGAATGTTCCAAGGATTCCTCTTCCATGTTGATTCTTGATTTATGGGACAAAAGAGAACCCATCAATTCTTCAACTCTTAGTTAACTCTTAGTTTAAACAAATCTTTGGACCCTTCTATGGCAATGAGAACCATATCAAATTTGCTTGGTAGTATTTTGAAAACTTTTTCAATAGTTTTATGATATTCAATCTTCTCCCCCACAAAGCTTGAGTTGATTGAAAACTCCCATCACTTCTCTGCTTCCTTCATTTTCAAGGCTTCATATGCTCTCCTTAGGGTTTGAGGCTTTACATTATTGACCGACTTTGTCATTACTCTAATACGTTAATTGTAAGATATCTCAATCTTGCTTTCCATTAAATGCTCCTATTATCCTGGGAAAAATCCAGTCATAAGCTGAAATCTGGATCCAAAAAATGTCCATGGTAACAATAACACGAACTCCAAGCTACTTCCAATAGAAATCATATCTTTATTCAATACATGAAAAAACAAACTAATATAGTATATCTTGCACTAATATAGTTTTCAGAAACACTCTCACATTTCCGCTCTTCTCAACACATCTCAAATTGGTAGATGTGCATTGCACAAAATTGAACTTAAAAAACAGATATCAGACCGAGGAAACTGAGGCTTCGAGCTGAATAAAGAGGCCACCAGTAATGGCTAACCCAAAGAAAACATTTAGTCATCCTTCGTTTTAAAATCTTACTAGCAAAGCAAGCATCTACACTACGGAAAAAAATTCAAATCTAGCTGAAATGCTTTGGCCTTTCGTCCTTTCGTCTCTCCCACAGGAATGAATGAATGTAGATGAACTGATTTCTCAAATTTTTGTGTCTTCTGGCGATTCACTAGCATCTGACGTCCCATCAGCGTCTTCCGAAAGTTTTCTTTTCCTATGTTTAGATGATAAGATTCTCTTTTATCCAGAAAAATGTATTCGATGTTCATGTTTTAAGCCAGCTTAAAAAGCATGATCGGTTTTGGTTTTCTTTGTGTAAAGTTGCTTTTTGATTTGAAAAGTTTTATTTATATATATAGTTTGAATGACTTTAATGGTTAAAAACATGTATTTCCTCTTAATTAATCAAAAGTTCAAATCCAAAAAAATAAAATATATATATTTTCTTAAACTTTACCAAATTATTATTATTATTAATTTTAATAGATTATTATTATTAATTTAAATTATACTACTTAATTATATGCACATTAATAACTTTAATTTTTTTTCAAATAATATGAATACTTTTTGTGATTAATAAATAATAAAACATAATTAAAAAACAAAAATAAATATGTATTTTTTTTATACAAAATTTTATTATGACAAGTTTAAAGTGTTTTGTTTTTAGTTTGGACAACTTAAAATTATTTAATTAAAACATTTTTAAGAAACAGGTATCAACAACTTTCATTCTATTTTTACATAATTTTACATGTTCTTCTATTATTTTTAAAATAAAACTTTCATGCTAATTTTACTTGTTCTTTTATTATTTTTAAAATAAATTTCGTTTTAGATTATAGAGATTAAAGGAAAAATATTGAAAAGGAAATCCTTCAATAAATTTTGTTTTAGATTTTCATGCTAATTTTACTTGTTCTTTTATTATTTTTAAAATAAATTTCGTTTTAGATTATAGAGATTAAAGGAAAAATATTGAAAAGGAAATCCTTCCGTAAATTTTCTTTTAGATTATGGAGATTAGAGGAAAAATATTGAAAATGAAATCCTTTAACTCAAAATAAAAACTTAAAAGTAATTACAAACAGTAAAAGCATACCAAAAGAGAATAAGCTCACAAGCTTAGTGATCAGTTTTCAACGTGTTTATGCTTATAAAGGATTAAAAAAATAATACAAATTGCATTTTTTAAACACCAGATTTAACTATCAGTATACACTATCATCTATGTATTTGAAATGAATTATTTTTAAAAGTTTGCATGTTATGGAAATTGTCACTTTAACATCTTTTCTTTATTTACTATTATTGTAGAGCCTTTTGGAAATAAAGTGTGTAGAAGGCTTATGCAAGTTTAGATACTATATCCAAATTAGTCAAACATTCACTATGCATTTATATGAAATTGCATGTAAACCAACACAAGTTTAGAAGATTTTGTTTTGTATGGAAAATTAGTCTTTCAAATGTTTAGGCACTTGAAATTTTACAAAGGTTAGTGGTGGTTTCTTTACCAACTTGCCATTAAAAGTTTTGTTTTTAAATTGTTTTTGAATTGGGGAAGTTCAAGTTTCAAAGGTAACTCCATTGGTTAAAGTTAGTCGGCAACCCCTTCAAGTAAACTAAGACTTTGTTACATTAGTGATTGGTGATTTAATAACCAATTTTTCTTTTGGTTCACTATGAGAGTCATATTTTTACCCGATATAACACTTGGAAAACATTTCTTTTCCAACTACGAGTTCAAAACTTAAGAACATGTTGGCTTCTGCAATATAGCTGGGGAAAACTTAGATTTTTATCTTCGTCTGCGAACATGTGTTGATTATGTGATGAAACTATTCAACTATGGTTCGGGAAGATGTATTGGGTTACGTACTGTTTTAATAATGTATTTATTGAAGGCGTCACTTTCTTAATTATATTGGCTGTCTTTTTTGGATCAAAAGCATCAATGTATTGATTATACTAACTCAAATTAAATGGCTTAAAAGAAATTTGAAAATTAAATTACAACCCCTTTTTCTATAGCAAAGGGTCTTGTCTTAATATGATAAAAATAATTTCTCATTTTTTTTAGATAGTAGATATTGGTCTTTTCTAGTGTAGCATATAACTCATTTTAGAAATGGTCAAACCCCAAAACAATTATAGAAGAAACAAGAGAGATATGCATTCTAGGATTTTGATATATGAGAAGAAAAAAATAGATTAACAATATTAAACCATATTAATGGTTTAAAAAAACTATATATTTGGAATCTGCATAGTCAAATCCATCTATTTATGTAGTTTTGTCAATAAATAAATTATGTAGCCTACAACAAAGACATAGAGAGCTATTCACAAAAATGGAGGTTTTTATCAATTTGTAGATGGAACCACTAGGTTCATCCCCTGAACCTACATCCGAGGAAACCAAGTTAGTATACACATATGCTAAAGTTGTCAATCCAACCCAAAAGAAAATGAATTCAAAAGAATGTGCATGCATTCTTAATAGGGCACACATGTTGTAGGAATGCACACGCGTTCCTTATAGAGAAAAAACATTCTAGTTGGAACATGAATGCATTCCTAATAGTGTTCACACACTCTTATATCCTATTATTTTCCATTCCACCTCCACCTCTCTCTCTCCTACATCTACTTCTCTCTCTCCCACACTTTGAATCTCCCTCACTCTCTCTCACCCACTCTCCCACCTTTATCTCTTTACCTCTATCTACCTTCCTTCCCTATTTATAACCCCCTT
>SNQJ01S0007282.1:217495-284181 GCA_010110895.2 Picea sitchensis | reverse complement strand
ATATATATATATATATATATATATATATATATATATATATATTCAACATCATCTAAATTGAACTTTTCTTACAAAATGTCATGTCATTGTTCCCAATATACAAAATAACAACAATTTCCCTAACATAAAAAACAACCATATGGTGGCATAGATACAAAACAAAAATCATTGGTTACTCATTGATTACTACCACCCTCGCCACCCTTAGGGGCCTCTTGGAAATCAATATTTCTTCTCTTTCTCAAAGAATCACCTCGAGTGGTTTTTCTCTTGGGTGTGGTTCATCGCTCTGGAGACTACGAAAAGAAAAAAACATTATTATAAGTTTTTTTCCACAATGAATTAAAATAGCTACAAAATGATACTTTGCAATTCAACATAATATAACTCACTGTAGATCATACCGACAGGATACCTCTTTCGCTACATTGATGATGTAGATAGACATTGATACATATATCGATGTAGAGGGTCTGCTAAATGGGAATAGAAACTAAAAATCATCATACAACAAAATGTCAAAATAAATACACAGAATATATATAATTATATAACAATAAAGAAAATAGAGATGGTGAAGATACTAACGTCCTCCATGAATATTTGTTTTCCACTGGCCTCCATAGGCCCATAATAAGAATACCCACAACTCAAATATTTATGAGAATCACGTGAACAAATGCTTTGACCATGTGCCCCCTCCCTACTACACTTTTCTCTAGGGGTTGAAGGTTTGACCCCTTTGTCAATATCTCCAGCAGGAACCTCTTCTGAAAATAATGCTACAAAACTACAATATTGCAGTAAACTTTGAGTCAAGGATGATAGAGCTACTTGTGCATGTTGAAATCCCTCTACAATGAGAGGATGTTAGGTAGGGGGTTTAGGATTTCACCCAGGGGGATGAGGACCTAACATGGGATCACGCCTCACACTCTCTTGATCTTTTGAGAACCCTCCACCCACCCCTTGGAAATCACCAATGGCGAAGTAGTTCACATGGTGAACCAAAATAAATTATTCTCGTAATTTTCTCAAAAAATATAAAAGTGCCTCCTTGATATTGCACAGAGGTTTGTGAAAGACAATGAACCACCTATCCATCCAGTTTTGAAGAATTTGTGGGTGGACATACTAGTCTATACAAATATGTTTCTTGTTGATAGGTGGTTGTTGTCTAGGTCAAGGATCAATAAAAATATACATAAAGTATTTTTTTGAAATACCCAAGTCTCTAACCTGCTTTCTATCGAGTCGAGTCCTATAGAACTTGAACATCCTAGCTCTATATTAATAAATTGTAGTTAAATCACCTTGGTCTCTTGCAATGTACAATATAATGGCTCCAATGAAGTGGCCGAGGATAATCAACTAGGTTCCCTTTCCCCCCTTAATTCATGCAAAAGTGATCTGAATGTGGCCAATCCCTCATCATTCTATGTGTTTATATTTGGAAACTGTGGTGGGTTGGGGTTTTCCTCACCTTGGTTTTCTTGTGAACAATTTTCATTGTCTATGGGTTCCATTTTATAATACCTTCTACAATTTATTAGGGTATGACATATAAATTAGGTCACTTTTTTAATTAAAATAGAAAATTACAAAACAAATCAATACATATTTTAAGAAATTAAACAAAACAATAAAATAATCATATTTCTTGAAAATTATATATGTTTATTTTTAAAGGGGAAATATTAGGCAATGTAAGTGGCTACTCTCTCTAAATTTTCTAGATGATTTTTCTTTAGAAGATTATAAATTTCAACAATTTAGATTCTTTTAGAATATATTAAATTAATTGAATAAAAGTAAAAATTACTAGAGTCGAAAGAAAATAAGAGAAATCAAGCACGCCTAGCTTGACTGGGACATGTTGGTAATATATTGTCTTTGTTCCTCCTCTCTATTTTCTCAACGAAGGTAAAAACCAGTGGCACAATGTGTGCAAATGTGAACAAATTGCACCTACGGTCCATAAAAAAATGACATGATAGGGGAATGCGCACGTGTTCTTAAGAACACACATGTGTTCTTAAGAACATGCATGTGCTCTAAAAAACATGCACATGTTTTTAAGAATGCACACACATTCTTATGAATGTGATTTTTTTCTTATGAACGTGCACATGTTCGTGCCAATGTGCCTATGTGGTACACTGAGTGGAGGTTCAGGCTTTCCCAAATGTAATACCCTTGTTTTCCCTATCTTGTAGATATAACTATAACTTTTAAAAAGACTATGGGAAGACTGAATATGTGAGAATGTTGGAATTGATGAACCTTTTTGTTATAAAAGCTAATGTATGTATTTCCGTTATTACATAAAAGGGATAGTGTTACATAACTGTTGAAGTGGTTTTCCAAGGTACATCATGATGCATGAGAGAGATGGTGACGGGAACCAAAAATGGTTGAAATGACCCCCACAATACCAGTGCCTTACTATATTTAAATTATTCAGACCCAGAATAGTCCTCTAACTTGGAAACAAATTACCAGTCAACTTGGTAGTTGGGAAGTCCTCCTTAAGAGTGAATGCGATGATGGGAAGAGTACCCATGTGAAAGAGTTCCTGACCTAACCACGAAATGGGGATTCATAACCACACAATCTTGCCGAGGAAGGAAACAAAATAAGGGAATTCATGGGCAGAGGAGGATTGTGAAGAAAATGATTCGATAGACCATTCTTCCAAAAGGAGAAGAGTGTGTGTAGCTCTCGAGTTATGAAGAGAACTGAAATGAGAAATGTGCAAGATGTTGTTGTCAACGTTTTCATTCTAAGATGAGAAATGTGGTTGTAGAAAAGAAGAGTGAATGAGGAAGAACTCATTGTAGTCCCCCTTGCTTGGTGGAGAGAAAACCATTTTTCCAAGTTCCTATGGAAGGAGGAGAGTAGCCTATGTCCCTGGCTTTTGCTGGAGAAGAAGAAGGAAGATTCTCTCTCGGAGAATCATGATCTAGATAGGGGTCCCTGACTTTTAAGGTTAAACACCCTATCTTACCCCATTTATAAGAAGCATATTTGAACCTACATTGAAGAGAGGAATGAAATTTTCTACTCTTGTTATATGTTTTGGAAATATGAAGTGTGTGTTGCTAATGTTCCATATAAAGAAGTTGTATTCACCTTATAAATCATATGTGTTGTTCAAAAACTAGTAGATAATTAACTAATAGAAAATGTTTTATCATCACTCAAGCGGTCAGTGGAAAGTAGGAAAACTACAATGTAAGGGATGGTGATAGACCATGAGTTGGGGGTAATATCCCAAAATAGAGAAGAAGAGTCTGATGAGAGGACGACGGTGGAAACCCCTCCATATTTGGATGAAGCCGCGAGAAGCCTCATGGAGGAATTATAGAGTTGAAAGGATGACAATGAAAGGATGATAAAAGAGAAGGAAAAACAAACTAAAATTAATGCAATCCTACTACAAAGTCTATCAGATATACAAAGGAAACTGCAACATGGACCAACAACCAGTCATGTGGATAGAAACCATATTAATAAAACTCAGAGTCCACCTGAGATACAAAATCATGGTCCTGAAAGTGGCCACACACGGAGGAGCACCTCAAAGAAGGCCCAACGTGGATCCAAGAGGCATTCAATGGAAGAATCCTCCAGTGAGGAAACTGATAACTCCAAGGAATTTTCTAGTAGTGAGACTATTTCACAGTCCTAGAGGAGAAGAAAGAAGAGGAAACATTCCAAGAGCCATGACTATGAAAATTTTAAGAAATCCAAACCACCCACTTTCGATGGAGATATTAAAATGGGGGAAGAAGCAGAAGTTTGGCTACTTGGCTTGATGAATTACTTCAGATTCCATGACTACTCTGTAAACTTAAAGGCTCGAATAACCATTTTCAACTTGAATGGAAACTTGGACTCCATTTGGTGGGAGGACCTTAGGAATGTGAAAGGAATCCATAAAGACTTGTCATGGAAACAATTTGAGAAATACTTCAAGAAGAAGTATTTGTCAGAAAAATACTTGGATGGGAAGACCAAGGAGTTCTATGAACTCAAGCTAGGGAAAATCACAATAGATGAATATATCAACAAATTTCTTGAGTTGATAAGGTATGTTCCCTACATAAAGGATGAAAACATGAATCTGCAATGATTCATTAGTGGACTGCCTCAGTCCTTTTGGGACACAATTAAATTTGATGAACCAAAGACTTTATAAGACATTGTTCGGAAGGAAAGGTACTACTATGAAAAATTAAAGAATAAGGAAGAACCAAATAAGGGCTCGAAGATTAAAAGTAGTTTGGGATTCAAGAAGAAGGGTTTAAACCCTCAGGATTTAATAATCATGGGAAAAATTCTAAGATGATCCTTCCTACTAAAAGTGTATATGGGTAGAATTTCCTATCTCAAAGTGGTAATAAACCCTTTGAAACAACCCCAGGTAAGATTGATAATATCAAGAGAGAACCCTTGAAATGTTGGGGTTTTGGAGAAGAACATCTACTAAGGGATTTCTGACATAAGAAACAAGACAATAGGAGGGTCTACAACATCCAGGAGGCTACCACAGTCAATGATGTGGCTAGGAGCATGCCACAAATTTATGGAGCCTTATATAATATACAAGCTAACCACCAAGCTTCAATGGTGGAGATGGAAGGTATGATTTCCAACCATCTAGTTTCCATTTTAATTGACCCTGATTCTAATTTAAGTTATGTTTCCCTTCAAATAGTTGAGAAATGTAAATCACAACAAGTAAAACATGAGAAATCATGGACGGTACAACTAGACACTGGATCCAAATGAAAGGTAACATAGGTCATACCAATATGCCAATTCATTATCAATGGATTAACCACCCAAGCAACCCTAAACATGCTCCCTTTAGGATCTTATGACCTGTTGATTAGCATGGACTGGTTCGCTACCCATAAAACCAAGTTGGACTGTTACAATAAAACTTTGGAGTGTGAATATGAATAAGGGAGAAAAATAACCCTACAAGGAATTCAAAATCTTCTCTTGGTGAGACAAATAGAAACCCTTCAAGTGAGGAAGTATTGCAAAAAATGATGTCCTTTGTATGCAATATAAGTGTTGACCTATATTTAGAACAATAAACCAAGACTAGAGGACCATCCCATATTAAGAGAGTATAAATATATGTTTCCAGAAGAGGTACCAAGTCTACCTCCAATGAGAAATATTGACTTTTTGAAAAAACTTATACTAGGTGTTGTGTGAGTGTCTAGAACACCCTATAAAATGAGTACACCAGAGCTAGTTGAGCTCAAACTACAACTAAAGGAGATGTTAGAGAAATGATACATTCATCCTAGTGTGTCTCCATGGGGATCACCAACCTTGTTTGTGAAAAATAAGGATGTCACACTCAGGTTGTGCATAGACTATAGACCACTCAATAAGATGACCATTAAGAATAAGTATCCCTTGATAAGGATCGATGACTTGTTTGACCAATTAAGGGGTGCTACAATTTTCTCCAAGATTGACTTGAGGTCTGGATACCATCAAGTCTGAATTAAGGATGAAGACATCTACAAAACAACCTTTAGGACAAGATATGGGCACTGTGAATTTGTGGTGGTGTCGTTTGGGTTTACCAATGCACCAAGCACTTTTATGTGCTTGATGAATAATGTACTCAGTAAGTTCTTTGATATATTTGTGTTGGTTTTCATTGATGATATATTAATCTATTCTAAGAGTAGGGAAGAGGATGAAGAACATCTCAAGTTAGTTCTTCAAGTGCAAAGAGAACACCAACTCTATGATATGTTTAGTAAGTGTGATTTTTTACAAAATCAAGTCCATTACATAGGCCATGTTATTTCTAAATAAGGAGTGGCAGTTGATCCTGACAAGATCAAATCCATTATGGATTTTCCTACCCAAAAATTTGTATCTCATATCATATCCTTTGTGGGCCTAGCAAGATACTATCAAAGGTTCATAAAGAGATTTTCCAAGATCAGTTGCCTAATTACCTCCCTTCAAGAAAAGTGAGTTAAATTCCTTTGGACATCAGAATGTGAAGAGAGATTCCAACAAATGAAATACCTTCTAACCAATGCACCTGTGCTGAAAATAGCAGACCCAAACAAGAACTTCCCTATGTGTATAGATGCCTGTAAGGAAGGGATCGTGGGAGTCCTTCTGCAAGGACATGTTATTTGCTATGAATCCAGAAAATTGAATGAACATGAAATCGATTATGTGACCCACAATTTGGAATTGGATGCCATAGTACATTCCTTAAAAATTTGCAAGCATTACCTCCTAGGTAGAAGATTTGTTCTTATGGCATTCCATAGTGGGTTGAGATATTTTTTCGATCAACAAAAACTCAATGTTAGACAAGATACATGGATGCCTCTCCTTGGTGAGTTTTATTTTGAAATCAAACATATCAAGAGAAAAAAAAATAGGTTGGTTGATTCCCTTAGCAGAAGTATGAAAGTGATTCACTTGGCAGCTATAAGCACATCTGAAATGAACGTCAAGGAGAGAGTCAAAAGTGCACAAGAAACAGATGCATTTTTCAAGAATGTGAAATCATACTTAGAGAAAGAGCCCATAAGTCTGAAGTATGAGGGTTATGAATTGTTGAATGATAACCTTATATCTTACAAAGGTAGGTTGTATAGTCCAAATTGTGATGACTTGAAGAGGTTCCTATTGGATGAACTACACAAAAGACCATATATTGGTCATTTTAGTTATCAGAAAATGATCAGAACCACTAGGAAACTATTTTATTGGCCCAGACTAAAAAAGGACATAGATTATTACTTAGATAAATGTCTAGAATGTTAGCAGGTTAAGGCATAGAACCTACATCGAGTAGGGTTGTTGAATCCCCTACCAATCGAATAATGGAAATGGGAATCCATCTCCATGGATTTCATCATAGGGTTACCAATATCAACCAAACAAAATGATGAAATCATGGTAGTTGTGGACAAGTTGAGCAAGGATGCTCACTTTATTCCCATCAAATCAAATTGCAAGGAAATAGATGTTGTTGGTATTTTCATGAAAGAAATATTTTGAATGGATGGCATTCCTAAGGAAATCATATCCGAAAGAGATACCATATTTACTTCAATTTTTTGGAAATCTTTGTTTCATGGTTTTGAAGATAAATTTCTATTTAGTACAACCTATTACCCTCAAACTAATAGGAAGGAAGAAAGGGTAAACCAAGTGTTAGAGGACATTTTAAGGATGCATGAAATGCATCATCCCAATAAGTGAGAATACTACCTACCACTGTTAGAGTCTTTTTATAACAATGGTTATCAAGAGTCATTTAAGATGAGCCCGTTTGAGGCCCTCTATGGTAGACAGTGCAATATTATGATAAACTGGAATAACCCAGTAGATAGGATTACACCCGGGATAGATATGCAAAAGAAATGGAAAAGCAAGTAGCTTGAATAAAACATAATCTAAAAATATCTCAAGAAAGGCAGAAAATCTATGCAGACAGAAAAATGACTCCTAGGGAGTTAAAAGCAGGGGATCATGTGTATCTCTGAGTTAGGCCCAGAAAAATTTCCTTGAGAATGGGATCTTGTGCCAAACTGGAACCTCGGTATTGTGGACCCTTTGAAATTTTGGATAAAGTAGGACTTGTAGCATATAGACTAGCACTTCCTTCCACAGTGAAGGCACATAATGTTTTCCATGTTTCGTTACTAAAGAAATATTTACATGATTCTAATCATATAATTGATTGGTTTGTGATTCAGGTAGAACCAGAGGGAGAATTCCTGCCAGAGCCACAATGCATAATAGACAAGAAGAAAATCCCACTCAGGAATAGAACCATTGAAAAGGTCAAGGTGCATTGGAAACACTTTGTTCAAGGTGCAGTGGAAACACTTTGGTCAAGATGAAGATACATGTAAAATGGAGGATGCCATGAAACAAGCATACCCATTTTTGTTTACTTTTGTACATACATAGCACATTGACATGTAGAACGTCGAGGAAGATGTTCCTTTAAAGGGGAGGGGATTGTAATACCCCTATTTCCCCCAGCTTGTAAATATAACTATAACTTGCTAAAAGACTATGGGAAGAGTGAATATGTGTGGATGTTGGAATTGATGAACCTTTTTGTTATAAAAGGTAATGTGTGTATTTCTGTTATTAAATAAAATGGATAGTGTTGTATAACTTCTAAACGGGTTTGTCAAGGTAGATCATGATGCATGAGAGATATGGTGAGGGAAACCAAAAATAGTTGAAATGACCCTCACCAGACTAGTACCTTACTAGATTTAAATTATTCAAACCTAGAATAATCCTAGGACCCAAAAATAAATTACCAGTCATCCTAGTAGTTCGGAAGTCCTCCTCGGGAGTCAATGAGGATATGGGAATAGTACCTATCTGAAAGACTTCCTGATCTGACAACTAAATGGGGATTTGAACCTATGCAATCTTGTTGAGGAAGGAAATAAAAGATGAGAATTTGTGGGAAGAGGAGGATTGCGAAGAACATGAGTCGAGAGACCATTCTTCCAAAAGGAGAAGAGTGCATGCATCTTTCAGGTTCTGAGGATAACTGAAAAAAACGTTTTTGTGGGTGCAACAAGTTGCTGGAATATTTTTCAATCCAAGATGATATACAGGGTTGCATAGAAGACGAGTGACTAAGGAAGCACTCATTCTAGGCCCCATTTCTTAGTGGAGAGAAAACTATTTTTCCAGGTTCCTGTGGGAGGAGGAGACTAGCCTCCATCCATGACTTTCACTGAACAATAAGGAAGAATCTCTCTCAGAGAATCATGATCTAGCTAGAGGCTGGCCAATATTGAATTCATCCAGGAGTTGTTGTGCCTATGGTTGGGTGGAAACGATAACCCCTCTCAGCAGTTTCTTCACTATTTGGTTTCTTGATAAGTATTCTTATACTGTTTGTATTGGAATTAAAATGAGTGGTTGGATGTCTATGTTTATGACAAAAAATTGCATTGTTTAATCAATATTAGAAATGCATATTGTTCTTTTGTTAACCCCTCCCTTTGAATGGTTTTTGTTTTCCTATACTTAGGAGAAGGAGTACCTTTATAACTGGATCTTCAAATGAATTTAGGAATATGTTTATGGTCTATGTACTGGTTGGATGATCCTTAAGGTAATTTTCCCAAGGATTGATTTTTTAATGTAAGAGTCAAGGAAGAATTCATTGGAACACTTCAGTCATGTTGACCCATCGAATTTACCTTCACAGGTCACTAAATTTGAGCTCTATGGAAGGAGGAATCCTCCTTCAAACCATTCATCTATGTGATTGAGGGCTCATGTCCAAATCCCTAACCAAGTCATTTCTAAGATTTAAGTTTGAAACCTCGAGACTTGTGAGGGGATCCATATGAAAAGGACCTTGGAACCCTTCGCTAGCTCTGAAAAGAGCTAATCTACTTTGTCTTATGAACTCTGGGAGTCTGGAGCTACAGGATATTATGAGTTTACAACCTTCAAAACCAACCGAAGGCAACCTGATGGTATGGTTACTGGCGAGGTCGACCGACATCTTGTGATTTTATTTACTATGACCATGGGACCTATCCCATCGTTAAACCTTGATCCACTTCCCAGTTGTGAACTAATGTCAGTCGTATATCTAAGGATCTTTAGGATCTTTCATGACCATTGGATATACATCATGGTCAATCCGTCGTTGACCAATCCAGGAGAAAGGGAGTGTTAAATGGTTGGAACCTATGAATTTCAAACTAACTAAGTGACAAGGACTGTATATCCAAGGATGTTTTAGGATATTCCCTAACCATTGGATATACATCATGGTTAATCTGACATTGACCACTTCAGGAGAACAAGAATGTTAAACAGGAAAAACGCTCAAACGTTGAAGTTGTGAGGCGACGAGGACCATCGATTCAAGGATGCATTAGGATTCCTCCTGACCATTCGATCTAGATCGTGTTCATCCTGACGCTAACCACTCTAGGAATAAAAAGTAAATTACATAGAAAAAACCCTGAACATCGAAGTTACGAAGCAACAAAGGCATATATGGATATACGTGGACCCATCTCGATCATGGGATATAAGGGGTATTGGGAGGTTGTTGGCAGGAGTTTGGACTTCGGAGCTCCAAGCGATTTTGCAGGTAGGAGAGTGTAGAGGATCCTAGAGATTATCTGTCTGTACTGACATTGCATGTTGACGTCACCTAGGGTGATGTGGACCCCTGCTTCTCATGCCACATGTCACCTTCATTAGTTTTTTTTACAGACCTTATATTCCAATTTGAACATGACACATGTCACCCATTGATGTGGCCACGTGTCATCTATTCCCTTTGTCCCATGTCATCCCCCTGGCGTATTCTCTCTTGGCCTAAAAGCTGGTGCAATACCTAGGACACTGGAAGTTCGAGACTTTAGGGAACTTGGGATCTTGGAATGTTAGGGTTAATTAGTTGAAGGCCCATTCCTGTTGATATTATGGTAGCTGCGAGAGGTATTTACCTCCACATGTAAACTTGATGAGAATAGAATATTCTGGGAAGCAAGAAGAAACCCTAATTAATTAGTTAATAACCCTAGAATAAAATTTGGCTCAAGAGAATGACTTGTATTACGTTATTAGCCTCCAAGAGAAGAAGTTAGCTAAAGGAAATGTTATATACTAAAGAATTAGTACCCAAAATGAGAAGTCGACCTAGGAAGTCTACCAGAAATAATATAAACACAAGAGGGCAATCTTCATTATGGCTAGTATTCTCAGCACTGCATAAGAAACACTTGTGTGCACTGCAGTTGGCTAGTTTGTGCGCAAGTTTGGAGGAGAGTTGTTCTTGCAGCTTCTTCAACTATCAGGTTTTGGTTTTTTCTTGGACTCTCTCTTCGTTATGGTTTGGACACTTTGATCATCTCTTGCTACTCTTGCGTGGTGATCCGGATTATTTTCGGTACGAAATGAGAGCGGAGATATAATAAAGAAATGCACAAAGATATTGCAGATATTCAATAATATAACATAAATGTATCAGAGATGCAACCATAAACATAGATATACAGTAATACATGATTTATATTAATCAAATAAATGTACAAAGACTGTAAAAATACAGAGTGAAAGACTCGCTAGAATGGTGGCAACTTATCTCTGAGAAGAGATGTGACGGCTACTCGCATTCACAAGAAGATGATTACAATGAGGCTCTGAAGGCCTTTTTATAGTAAACAGGAATGCCAAAATTCCTAGACATCCAAAAACCTAACCCTAGGAGATGAAGCACCAATTCCTAGACATCCAAAAACCCAACCCTAGGGAGATGAAGCACCAAAAGTCATGTGGGCCCCCGCTTTGGGCAAGTGAGTACATCAACTTCCCGGGTTGTAACTTTTCATACGATCTTCGTTTTAAGCATTTGATAGATCATTGGAAAGGTATATTTGAGTAGATTAATTTTGGGGGCTAAATCATGCTTCTTTAGATATCATTATGAACCTCGATCTCAAGAAACCTTCATTTAGGCCCCTCAAATGGCCTCCTGAAGTTAAAACCTCGCTAAAAATAGTAAATTGCCAAAATTGCTTAAAAACCTTTTTTGAGCCAATCAAAAAAGGTGGTACACCGACATCCACCTCGATCACTCCTCCCCTTAGAGAAATGGTTCCACTGCAATTGAGTTCCTGGGAGAGGGAAAGCGTTTGTTGGATTTGCATCTTGGTGAGTTGTTCGTCTTGCTGGAGACATCGCTGCTTAGTTTGTGGAAGTTCTTCATGAACCCGAAGTTGAGGTTGTTCAACAAGTCGATACACATGAGAGGAAGGTGTGCGTATGAATTTTGTGTTTTGCTGCAACCTTGTCGACCAGCTTCGTTGGATATAAGGTGCAGGGCTAAACCGTAGTGGTTGTAAATGTCCTTCTAGTCCCCTTCGGTAGACGAAGAAGCTGAATTTTCAAGATGAGATACCACCTTGCAACACTTTTTAGGTGGGAACAATAGTTGGAACTAATTCTCCTCGAATTCTCGTGACAGATGACCCTTTCAAAGTAACAACAAAATGTATACCACGCAGGTCGGTGACTCATAAACAACATGGCGCTTCCATTATATGGTTGGCCCAAGAGAATAATACGCATATCCAGCTGGGGAAACATCACATAATACCATCCTTGAAGGCTGGATGTCGCATGACAATCGACACTACTAGCTAAAATGAATATCTCATCCTTGGCAAATCCACACAATGCTGTATGGTTGCAGGTGAGGTGTTTTCGGCAGGTTTGACCACTTGACAAACTCCATTGAGATGATGTTCTTTTGGATACCACTATAAACAATGAAATTCAACGGAGTCCCCTTCACCCACAAATGTGAAAGGAAGAGGTGCTCCCCCTCCTCAAAATCCTATTTTGGTTGGATTGTTGCAATTACAATAGTAGAAATGGGTTTTGCATCAATTATCTGTCCTTTACCATTATTTTAGAATCAGATTCGAATCAAGGTTTGGCTCCTTGTCTTGATCTCAACCACCGATCGCTTTGAGCTATTACTCCATCGGTGTTGTTAAGGGCTTTTGTGAGCTCACACCATTTTCCGCTTCTTTGTCTTCCGTGACTTCTTCTTTTCCCCGCGGTCTTGACTAGTTTTGGGGAGACTCCGTTGTTCGGGTTTTTGCTCATCATATTTCTTTGGTTGCTGGCGGACTGCGCATCTTTGAATTCCCATTTGTCGGTGCTTAAATTCTCTCAATTTTAAATAAGCATATCGACAAGTTAATCGAAGTGATGAGATGTCCGCAGGTCCATTTTAGTTTTGATTTATCTATGTAGAGCCCCAAAGTATTTCAACCAAATGTCGCCGGAGTCTTTGATACCCAGCTTGCGCACAAGGTAAGGAAGGTATTGGTGAACTCCTAAACTTCTTGGCCCCTCTCTTGCCACAAGGTGGTCCATCTCATGTACTAGTCCTCAGTTTCCAATGTGGTAATACTGCTCCTTTACCGTGATCCACAAAAATCCTAGCGTAATCGATTTACATATCTCCGTGACTCTCCTCAGGAACTTTCTCTTAGTAAGTTTCCCACCAATGTTTGACATGAGGGAGACGGCGAGTAATGGCGATCTTTCTTGTCGGAAAATAACAAATTGTGAATAGAGAAATAACCTTCTAGCAGAAAGTTAACCATTTTTCTAGGGCTTCGGCGATTCATCCGTCTCTTCAAATACGTGAATATCAAAATTAACTTTGTAACTTGAAAGGTGAGGTGCCTTCCAAAGCGGCTGCCTGATGAATAATATGCATTTGATGCTATCGACATAGGTGTTTATGATCCGGGGCAAAATTCCATCATTTCGTCCCTCTATTGCGCGCGAGCTTGCTTGAGAAATAGGTTAATAGAATATTTTAATCTGTTGTTGTCGCATGAGAGCTTGCTCAAGCAACAGATTGATAGGATCGTCTGCTCCATCGATTTTCTTTTCTTTCGCCATTGAGGGTTTCTTGGGTGTGCGAGAGCGATTGTCTTCAAGAGAGACAAGCTCGAGACCCAACTTGCTATACTCAGACCTCGTAAGGGACATGCACTGAAAAAATGATCAAGAGCAGCCTGCTCTGATACCACTGATCCGGATTATTTTCGGCATGAAATGAGAGCGGAGATATAATAAAGAAATGCACAAAGATATTGAAGATATTCAATAATATAACAGTAATGTATCATATATGCAACCATAAACACATATATACAGTAATACACGATTTCTATTAATCAAATAAATGTACAGAGAATGTAAGAATACAGAGTGAAAGACTCCCTAGAATGGTGGCAGCTTATCTCTAAGAAGAGATGTGATGGCTACTTGCATTCGCAAGAAGATGATTAAAATGAGGCTCTGAAGGCCTTTTTACAATAAACGGGAATGCCAAAAGTCCTAGACATCCAAAAACCTAACCCTAGGATATGAAGTGCCAAAAGTCATGTGGGCCCTGTTTGGGTAAGTGAGTACATCAACTTCCCGGGGTCGTAACTTTTGCATACGATCTCCATTTTAGGCGTGTGATAGCTCGTTGGGAAGGTATCATCAAGGAGATTCATTTTGGGGGATCAATTATTCCTTTTTCTATCATTGAGAACCTCGATCTAGAAAAACCTTCATTTAGGCCCCAAAATGGCCCCGAAAGTTAAAACCTGCTAAAAATAGTAAATTGCCAAAATTGCCATAAAACAGCTTTGAGCCAATCGGAAAAGGTGGGTGGCCACCAATATCCACATGGATCACCTGGTGCACTATCCTTGGAGAAATCTACACCACCTTTGTTTGGCTATCTAGTGTAGGGTTTTCTTCCATAATGATTCTCTGTCAAGGTTAAGGTGCTCTGGGGTGGATTCGTCCTATGGTTGGGCGACAATATTTCTATATTCTATGTTTAGATGAGAACATACATTATATTCTAATAGGTTATGGGCCAACGCCATCTTCGGATAGTATAACTGTTGGAAGATAGATTGGGAGGATTTTCTCAGTTGCAGTTGCAGTTGCAGCCAGTTTTGTTGCAACAATGAAACTCTAACCCTCTAGTTGAGCCACCTTACGTGAATGGATTGATCTAATTTCCCGATATACTAGTGCACCCTAGACTAGCGCATATCCTGGTACTCTAAGCAATCTAAGACATCAAGTTTGAGTCTTTTGTCAAATATAGGGTTGACTAAGTCAAAGCAAACATGATTTACTCTATGAATTTATAAAACAAGTTAGAAGGGGCTTCTAACTTTAGATATTTGAAGTCAAGGATTAATCTCATCCTTGCTAAGAACAAAGTGTTTGATATCATGAAAGGAAATATTGTGGAACCAGAGTTTGAAGAAGTAAACAAGAAGGAACAACATAACGTTTCTGTTATGGAGAAGTTCAAAGACAAATATATCAATTCCATGAGTATCCTAGTCGATTCTATAAAAGACCACTTGATACCCTACATCTCCAATCTTAAATCATCTAAGAAGATGTATGATGCCCTAACAAACCTCTTCTCAGTCAGAAACATTGGACAGGTAATGAGTCTGAATAATGAGCTCTGTGACATGAAGATGAATGATGATGATAGAATAAAATAATACTTTCTCTCACTTAAGATATCAACTACAAGATATTGAAGAAATCATTTTAGAGAAGGAACTGGTAAATATATTACTCAACGATCTTCCCAAGACATGGGATGCACTTTCCGCAAGCATCAACACAAGGAAAGAGTACCCCACATTTGAAGAACTTTGGACTTGTTGTGCACAAGAAGAATCAAGGATTAGTGCAAAAGTGAAACCTCAAAAGAAATACGATGATCAATCCTTCACAACAAGATTCACAAATTTCAGGAACAAAAGGAAGTTTATTTCAATGAAGAAGCCAAATTAAGAGAAAGATATGTCAGAAATACAATGCTTCAACTGTTGAAAATATGGTCACTACAAGAATCATTGTCCCGAGATAAATAAAATGAAGGATACACACGAAGCATCAATTGTCGAAGAAAAGGAACCTTCAAAGAAGACGAAACAGGATGAAACACACCTGTTCTTCTAAGACAAGGTAACAATACTCTTTATAGTTCTTGTACATACCATGTTTTTTGTATATATCTTACATATCTATTTCTTAGAAGATAATATGTTCCAAGAAAAACTATACCTATGGAAGAACAACAAGATAAGGATTTCTATCACTATGACTACAGGTCATAAAATACACATGAAAGGATGAAGTACATCAATAAGCCCTGGTAACAATTCATGTGGTAGTTATTACATAAGTAACAACTGCAAGGTAAGCTGAAATCAGAATCAATCTTGAAGAAACCTAGAGGAGGTAAAGACAGAAAGAAGTCAACAATGAATAGGAAATTAAAGAAAGACTTATGACACTTTGCAAAAGTAAATAAGGATGCAGACGAAAGTGTGGACTTTGTTAGATGGAGGGAGTCAATTATATATTTCCAAAAGAAGAGGATGCATTCATACATGAAGCAAGGATTAGGAGAGACCTAATCCTATGATTCATTGAAGATGATGAAGTATATATCCATGGTAACAACCATGAAAAACAGTAAGTGTTCAATTTGAATTTAGAAGAAGCCTTCTTCGAAAAGAAGCCTAAAAGTATCCTTGATTGTCCATCCACATCCATGATCCTATGATGAAAGGAAGAATTTGGAATATTCAGGGCATGGGATATATATAAAACTCCATGGACCCAAGATATAAAGAAAAACACGAGGAAGAACATGAAGATTTCAAGAAAGAAAGAAAATCCAGAAAAACCAATCATTGTATCGAGAGTCACAAGACTACCAGCCTGATATGGACTCACTAAAAGCAATCAAGTAGAGGAAATGAAAGTTGTGATGGAGAAAAATGTATAGAATATTTATGAATGAAAGAATTGCAACATCCAGAACTAAAGGTTCTCTTAGATGGAGGGAGAGGACTATGATGATATCATTTCTAGACATGCCTCTACCTGAGGCATTATATCTCTTGCTATATCCATGGGTTGGAGTTTACATCAGACAAATGTAAGGAATCTTCTCCTCAACAGAGTAATCAAACAAATAAGTGTATAGAAACCTCAAGGTTTTGAGGTATACCAAAAGGAGACCCATGTATGCAGATGAAAGAAGACAACTTCGTAAAGAACCTCCAATGCACAACAAAAGCATGGTGAAAAACTTTCTATAACAAAGATATTGTATCAGAATGGATGCTCAGAACTTCAGGATGATGGATTTCCAATCGATGAAAAACTCTCATAATTGTATAAAAAGCACTTGCCGCGATGTTATGAGCTAGCAAGAAACAAAATATGAATCCAACAATGATATACTATACTGATTAGAGCTATATGAAGCATTGAGAAAACCAGTGTTCTAGAAAGACCGAAGTACATTGAGATCAAGAATTACATTCTCCATGATGAATTCCAGAAAAGAGAAAGTGGTTCACAGATGAGAAGATAAACATACATTTTGGTAAAGCCTCTATCCAAGATGAAAGAGTTTTGCATACTCAAGATGGATCTCATGGAGACGACTTCCTTATTGAAAAGGGAATAAATGACTCCCAGGTTGGGAGGGAGCACTGATGTGTTATTGATTTATGGATAGTGATTTTTCAGTTCAAAAAATGGTCCAGGATGAGCAACTCCTTTCCAATTTGGAAAGTGGTTTGAAGTTTCTGACAGACAGGAATTTTCTAGTTTAGAAAATGGTCCAGATTGAATGGTCATTTTCGTAATGAAAATGGTTCGATGGATTGTTTATGCATGATAGACATCGATTCCCCTTATGGCCAGTGTGGGGGAATGGTATAGGACAATCTCTCTTCTTGACGATCACTCCCAGGAGTGGTGAAGAAGACTGGTCCACCTCGCTGGATAGTCATTCTTTCAAAGCTCACAGTTGTGAGAAGTTTTGAAGAATGATCTATTTTAGATGTTGTTGTAGGACATTCATTTCCTTAGGAAATGGTCCAGACAGTCATTCCCTAGTGAAGATTCATTCTCTCCTTATTGCACTTTGTTTAGTGTCGGAGGAATGGTCTAGGTTCAACAATCAAGGACAAACATTCCATAGGGTAGACTCATTCTCTCCAGGTTTCACATTGTTTAGTGCTGGAGGAACGACCTAGATAGGTGAATGGTCCAAGCTCAGAAATTGGGATGTTTATTCTTCCTTTCTTGAGAAGAATAGTCCAGATAGCTCATTATTGATGTTTTACCTTCTAAGGGAAGATGCTCTTTCATATATCATAGATGTGAGTGGAAGAATGGTCTAGATGATTAATTTTATATCATAACAATGTTTTCTGTGTAGGTCGATATCAGATGATATGATTTTTATGGAGATTGTATGTCTCTAGACAATAGATGTATGCTACTATGGTGGATGTGTTCCATTGATTGTGACTATATGTCATTGATCAAGTATCTGTGTGCTACTTGGTGTGGTAGTGTACCACTAGATTGTAGTTGTGTACTACTATGGATAGACATAGTTGTGCTCTATTGAATGACATTGTTCCCATTAACTTGAAAACTATCAGTAGTGTTGGAAATGATTATTAGCTATATGGATGATCAATGGACAAAGATTCTCGAGACAAAAAATCATACAAGACATTTATTATTCTAGGACATATGTCCGGATTCAAAGAAAGGTTCTTGTGTCACTCTGTGGAGTGAGTGACATATCCAACATCATGTTTTATTACTTAGATGGAGTATGGTTTCGAGAGATGATGCATATGATGAAACTGATAGTAATGATGGTGCTCATGATCTAATCATGAGATAGTATATACAACTATGTTGATGCTACGAGGTGAATGGTATGTTTGTGCTCAAGACCATTACCTTCAATACCTCCCTATCTAGGAGGGAGTGTTGATATTATGGTAGTTGCGGGAGGTATTTACCTCCACATGTAAACCTTATGAGAATAGAATATTTCAAGAAGAAATAAGAAACCATAATTAATCGGTTAATAACCCTAGAAGACAAGTCGACTCAAGAGAGTGACTTGTATTAGGTTATTAGCCTCCAAGAGAAGAATTCGACTAAAGGAAATGTTAGATACTAAATAATTAGTACCCGGAATGAGAAGCCGTCCCAGACAGTCCACTAAAAATAGTATAAATAAAGGAGGCCAGTCTTCATTCTCGCCAGTATTCTCAAAACTACAGAAGCAACACTTGTGTGCACAGTAGTTGGCTAGTTTGTGTGCAAGTTTGGAGGAGAGTTGTTGTTGCGGATGCTGCAACTAGAATATTTTGGTTTTGGCTTGGAATCTCCCTTGGTTATGGTTTGGACTCTCTGATCATCTCTTGTTACTCTTTCTTGGTGCGCTATCCTTGGAGAAAGGTGCGCCACCTTTGTTTGGCTATCCAGTCTAGGGTTTTCTTCTGGAATGATTCTCTATCAAGGTCAAGGTTCTCGGGGGTGGCTTCGACATATGGTTGGGTGACAATATTTCTATATTGTCTATGGTTAAACAAGCACATCCATTATATTCTAACAGGGCCTACCTACCCCTACTTATGCATTTAATGTTCCACCATGTGTAAGTGTGGACCCTTCGGTATTCCTAGGTTTTGGAACTCTGGAGGACATGCGAGTAGAGATATAGGGAGTTCAATGGAAAAGCGTTGAACACCAAAATACCTTAGGTCTAGGTGTTGAATGAGGGAGAATATCAACCATTGAATTTAACAATGTATTAATCTCCACCATATATAAATAAGTGATAGGGAACTTCAGGACTGCAGGAGTGTTTATGACCTGGACGAGAAGGACTAAGGATCGAGGGCCCAATAATCGTGAATAAATGAGGAACATTCTCTGTAACCACCCCTCCAATGGCCATTTCATCGCTAAAGGATGTCAACCTTGGTCGATACCATGCCAGGTGGGATGGTACGAATGAGGTGAACCTATGTGGGTGCGACATGGATTTTGACCAATGATGCATGAAGAACATCCAAAGTGCATAACTTCCAATCTAGATATCATATTTGAGCATGGTAACAATTGTTAAAAACATCTTCATGAGAAAAAGGTGATAGAGATCTTGGGAAGAGGATTCAATATGATTGAGAAAATCAAAATTTTGATAACCCATCCCTTAAAAGGGTATTTTAGGGGTCATATGTGTTACACCAAACCTATAAAATAAAAAATACATTTTTGTTCCTAGTAAAATGCACGCCTTCCTTCAATAATTCTTTCCTATCGATCCCCTTGCCACTTTTTCATCCACCTACTTCATGTACTCACCCAAATATAATATAATTTTATTTTAAGACCTAAATAATGACACATTACCCCTTAATTGGTGCATATTACATTAGTATTGTTATTTTATTTATGTCTGCTTGGCTCCATTAGTTGTAATTGTACCTCCTAGCCTCCTATATATATCCATGAGACCTTTTCATTTGGAATCATCTTGGATTTGTAAATTTATGTGGTGTATAAGGAGGTTTCCCCATCAAAGAGGCTTATTATATGAAATTCTCTCTTTTTCAAGGCGTTGTGTACTTATTCTAAGGTTTTTAATGCTATTTTTATATTTGGTTCTTCAGATTTAGTATTAGAGCTCAAGGTCTTGGTGTTTCCCTGTTGCATATGACACACCTTGCAATTTTCACTATAACTTTGTTTTTACGATGTTTCAGAAGGAATCCATTCAAGAATATTTAATAGATGGATTAAGGTACGTCGGATTCAAATTTCATCTCCTTAGGACTTATACTTTTATAGACATGTCAAGTGTAATATAGGTTTCTGGAATCATCCTAAATTTATCCATCATGGAATTTTCTCTATAAAAAAATTTCTGTGATGTTTCATACCCTGAAACCCAAAGACTATTCATCGAAATTATCAAGGTATCTGTGATAAAAATTTGAGATTCTGGGTCATCCTATTTTTGTATGTACACACTATGTAAGATAGGGTAGTTGACGAGTCATATTAACTAGTATCAAACAAGTGTTCCAGGTAAAAAAATGATATCTTCTTCAGTGACTATCCAAATTAAGTGAGACTAGTTGCATTGGATAATGGAAAGTTTGTAGTATTTCTGGTGCAAGTTTCAGAATCAAATATCATATATTGTGCTCTTGTTGTGCTTTACAAGTATGCTCTCTTGGAAGGGAAAAATATCAACAAGGTGTGGGGAAGTTACCATAACTTCGACTTGGCATATCCATTTTTTATCATCCTTATGGCATTGCAGAGAACAAGTATCAAATAATTATGGAGCGAATTTTTTAGACCCATAAGGGTTGAACTTTTGTAGATACAACAAAAGAAAGATCGTCGAACAGAACCACATCAAAATCAAGGTTTATAAGTGATACTTGGCCAACATGCCACCAAAAAATGGAACTTCTAGACCAAATAAGCCTTTAGACATTCCTACTTGGACTCTTGATGAAGGTGAAAAAATGTGCAGGGGCATAAATGATTTACAAAAGAAGACAGTAACAAAATATGAACTACAAGGAATGATGGATTCAACTGAATCCAGGTTGGAGGCAATAATGTATACTAAGATGGATGGTTTAAAAAGGGAGATCATGGAAGGATTGAAAAATTTACTAACAGAAGGCCACCTAAAAGTGAAAATGTATCCCATAAAATTCATGATGAGGACAGAAGGAAGATGAATAAATACTAGAGAAACTCCAACTTTGGGTTCAAGACCAACCACTTTCCTAAGATCGATATGAGAAAGTTTTATGGAAAGGCTCCGATCACATGGATACTTCAGATGGAGTAGTTTGTTGATGTACATAATGTTCCACACAAAAAAAAGGTACGAATTTCTTCTTTATATTTAGAACCAAATTATTTTTTGTGGTATATGTGGATTTTCTCTCGCAAATCACTTGTCACTTGGAGAATTTTCACAAAACAATTTATAGCACACTATGAGGATACAAGGATAAATACCTTCTTTATCCAATTCAAAAATCTCAAGAAAAAGGGTTTGGTTGCAGAGAACATTGAGAACTTCCAAAGATTGAATATAAAGGTACTGGATATTCGAAATGACCACCTAATTGATGTATTCATAGGCACTTTAAAGGATAAAATTCAACATGAGGTTCGCCTTTGGGAACCCAAATAATTAGATAATGCATTCATGGTGGCAATAAATGTTAAAATTAAAAATATGGCTATGGCCACTAGAAGCACCACTCCTAACATATATCAAGAGAATATTGTTCCTTCTTCTAAAACACCTCAACGTACAAGGTTGACACCTCAACAATTCGAGGAAATAAAATAAAAAGGTTTATGATTTAATTATGACAATAAGTACATTAAGGGACATAAGTGTGGTGAGAAGAATTTATTATACATAGATTGTGAAGAGGAAGAAGAACAAGAACAGGAACAAGAACAAGAAAAACTTCAAGATGAAAACTTAGAAGAGATTTCTTCTGAAGATTTGACTCCCATGATATCATGTAATGCATTAGATAGAATTACAACTTCTCAAACCCTCAACATCGAAGGATATATCAAAAATAAAAATTTAATAATCCTAATTGATTATGGTAGTTCTCATAATTTTATTCACTATAAATTAGCCAAAGCTCCCAATTGCGTTACAGATCTAGTGCTAGAGTTTCAAGTAATGATTCTAAATGGAGGAACTATCAATTGCTTGGGAAAATTCCATAAGATCAATCTTACTATGGGGGAATATGTAATGAATATTTAAATGATTTCTATACCCATGGGTGGTGCTGATATCGTACTAGGAGTCCAATGGTTACAATCATTGTGAACAATGGCTTTTAATTTTCAAGAACGTTTCATGAAATTTTCATTGGAAGGAAAGTAAATTGAGTTAAGGGGTATCACAGGCAAACCCAGTAAGGTGATAATCGCTAATGGCATGACAAAATTATTGAAAAATGGGAATTAGGGTGTAATTGTACAACTATGCTCACTAGATGTTCAAACATCTAAGCCATCTATTCCTCTAGATATCTAAGGGATGATTGCTAATAATTCCAAAGTATTTGAATATATTCCCAAAGGTCTTCCACCCACTCAAAATCATGATAATTCTATTCATCTAATTATTGGGAGTGTTCCTCGTAACATTAGGCCTTACAAATACCCATACGCTCAGAAGAGTGAAATTGAGTGTATGTTTGAAGAAATGTTAGAAGATGGCATTATTAGACCTATCCAAAGTTCTTACTCTGTGCCAGTGGTAATGGTACTCAAGAAACAAGGATCATGGCGTACATGTCCATATTATAGAGAGATCAACAATATCAGTATTAAAGATAAGTTTCCCATTCCTGCCATTGATGAATTGTTAGATGAACTACATGGAGCATTCTACTTCACAAAGTTGGATCTTCGTTTAGGGTATCATTATATTATGATGAAGGAAGCAGATATCCCAAAACCAAAATTCTGAACTCATGAAGGCCATTATGAATTTTTGGTCATGCCTTTTGGCCTTATGAATGCAACTTCCACATTCCAAGGGTTTATGATTTCCATTTTTCAGGCCCTTCCTTCGAAAATTTGTTTTAGTATTTTTTGATGATATACTAATCTATATAAATTCTTGGGAGGATCATGTTTGACATGTTTACAAAGTGCTACAACTACTAAAGGAGAAACAACTATATGCCAAACCATCCAAATGTTTCTTTGGGGCGAAGGAGGTAGAGTATTTGGTTCATATTGTATATGATGAAGGTGCTAAGGTAGACCCTAAAAATATTAATGCCATGATGGACTAGACAATTCCAAAAACATTGAGGAAGCTTAGAGGATTTTTGGGTTTGACAGGTTACTACCACAAGTTTGTTGAGAACTATGGAATAATAGGAGCACCTTTAACGACATTAACTAAGAGGGATGCATTTTCATGGACTCCAGAGGTAACTCAAGATTTTGAGCAACTTAAAGAGGATATGTGGAAATTTCATTCCTTGGAAACACCATTCTTCATGGAAACCTTTATCGTGGAATGTGATGCCTCGGGAAATGGCATTGGTGTTGTTCTAATGCAAGAAGGAAGGCCCCTTGCTTTTGAAATTTGGCCACTCAAGGGGAAGGACTTACACAAACCCATTTATGAGAAGGAAATGATGGGAATACTACATGCATTGAAGATATGTCACCCTTACCTAATAGGTAGGAACTTCAAGGTCAAATCAAATCATGATATTCTTAAATACTTCTTGGAACAAAGACTATCTTCAAAATAACAACAAAAATGGGTGACCAAGATGTTGGGTTATTATTTTGAAATCATATACAAAAAATGGAAGTAAAATGTTGTGGCAGATGCACTCTCAAGAAAGGATGAATATGTTGAGGCCTTTATCTGTGTTATCTCGATCATCCAACCTGATTCGATAATAGAAGCTAGAGATGAATGGAGGAATGAAAAAATATGTGTGGACTCTCATTCAAAGGTTGCAGCAGGATTCCAGTGCAACAGATGCATTTATATGAAAAAATGAATCACTATGGTACAAATATCACTTATATTTATGTAAGAAATCCCAACTCAAACAAAAGGTTCTCCTGGAATTGCACACCTCTCTAGTAGGAGGGCACTTAGTATTTTTGAAAACCTACCATAGGGTGAAGAAGGATTTTTTTTGGGATGGCCTTAAAACTGATGTTGAAAGGTTTGTGGAAGAATGTTTGGTTTTCCAACAAAATAAGGTAGAAACAATTAAGACCCCGGGTATTTTACAACCATTAGTCATCCTAAGTCATCACTCTAAGGAGGTTTCCATGGATTTCATCACAGGGTTACCGAGGTCTGAAAGAAAGAGTGTCATTATGGTAATTGTTGATAGGATGACCAAGTACGCATATTTTTGTGCACTCCCTCATCCTTTGATATCCAATATAGTTTCCACTTCATTCACAGAGACAATTGAAAAGCTACATGGAAGCCGAAAGATTATTGTAAGTGGTAGAGATCCCATCTTCACTTGAAATTTTTGAAAATATATATTTTTTTTTTTGGTTACTTAATTGGCTCATAGCTCATATTATCATCCTCAATCTGATGGGAAAACTGAGATAGTGAAAAAATGTCTCAAAGCATAACTTTGTCGCTTTGTATTTTATAAACAAATACAATGGTTCAATTGGTTACCCTTGGAAAAATGATGGTATAACACTTCCTTTCATACTGCAAAAAAAAATAACACCATTTATGGAACTCTATGAATATCACCCACGTTCCATCACTTTTTCTCTGAAATAAAAATTTAAGGTTCAAGAAGTGGAAGATCACATCGAGCATCAATAACAAGTTCTCCAACTCTTAAAGGAAAACTTGACCATGGCACAAAATCACATGAAACAACAAGAAGATCAACATCGTAGTGAAATAAGTTTTGAAGCAGGGGATTGGGTATTTTTAAGATTACAACCATACAAACAGATGTCCCTCAAGCAAGCTAAGAAGGATAATAAATTATCACCAAAGTACTATGGCCCTTATAAGGTGTTGCAAAATATTAGTACTATGGCATATAAATTGGAGTTGTTTGCATCTTCACGAGTACACCTAGTTTTCCATGTTTCATGCTTAAAAGAAGGTTATAGGTGACAAGTTCCCAGTTCAAACTATATTTCCAGAACTTTTCGAGGAAGAGAAAATCAAATTGGCCCTGAAGCTATCACTCACACAATAATTCACCAATTGAGGAATAGATCCATTTCAGAGTATCTCATTAAGTGGAAGAAACTACCTACTGAAGATTCCACTTGGGAACATGAGTCTTTTATACAGAAGCATCGAGAATTACTAAAGCATTGCGGACAATAGTGGCACATTACCTCTTAATTGGGGCATATTACAGTAGTATTGTTATTTTATTTATGTCGTCTCGGATCCATCAGTTGTAATTGTACCTCCTAGTCTCCTATATATACCAAGGAGACCTTTTCATTTGGAATCATCTTGTATTTATAAATTTATGTGATGTATAAGGAGGTTTCCCCCTAAAAAAATCTTATTATATGAAATTCTATCTTTTTCAAGGAGTTGAGTATTCATTCTGAAGTTTTTTATGCTATTTTGATATTTGGTTCTTAACATTTTCATTCTAAAAAAATAAAAATAAAATGATAATTTTTTGAATTTTTATTTTATGAATAAATAATAACATAAATAAGAATGAAGTAAAGTAAACGAATATATTGTATACAAAATAATATAAGAAATTGAGAATCATTTTATAGTGTCTATGTTCACGTTGGTCAAAATAATGTTTTTTATTTAACATTTCGAATGAATTATTCATTTGATGTGGCAACAATTGCAAATGATAACACCCTATGGAAGGAATATTTGGTGGCTTCGTCATATGCTCCCATAAAGGGACATGTCAGATATTATAGAGAATTCATGCTAGAGCTGAACAAGGAGACTTAATGTTGGAGCTGAACAAGGCCCTAGTTGTTCATCCCCTCATTGAGATCATCCAAATCCTAGTAGATAGTGGAGCACATGTAAAGTTTGTATAATGTATGGAAATAATAGAAAATTAAACTAAAATGGGTCCATACCGTCCATATATTCCGCGACCTTAGTGCAATAGAAATCCAAATGTCGCGCATATCACAATGCTCAGACAAATCTCACCGCATCTCACAACTGCAAAAGACATGTATCCTAAACACAAGTGTAACCGTGCAGTGTGACAAGGGTTTATGTTCTAACCCTAAATAAATAATAAAATCCTAAATATATCCTAAATAAATAAGGGTGACATGTATCCTAAATAAATAATAAAATCCTTTCCTTTGGATAGTTATTATGTTCTAACAAGGGTTTATGGCAAGCCTCGTGACGATCTTCCTTTTTCAAGGAGAGACTCTTTCAAGCCCTACATGGCTGCTAAAAATTTCAATTTCATGGTCTCATATCCATATTCTTTGTTGCCAGAGTAGATGAGGCTTAGGATAGGCGATAAGGCTTCCCTTAAAGCAGGACAGGTCCAGACCTATGGCGCCCAATCATTGTCCATTTCCATTTCTTAGCCTTCCTCCTCGTAGCTGCCAATCCCTACTACACAATCCCCTTTCCTGATCTCACTTGTCGCCCTCACCTTGATTCGCTGATACAATCCACTAGCATATCAAAATTGTCAAACTCCCTTCGCTAGAATCCATTGTTCCACCTTCTCTACTCTAATTCTTTTTCCACACTATACTCAAGGTCTACTAATCGAAGGAAATGATTCTAATGAATAGGTTACTCACAAGTCATGACATGGAATAAAGGTTAATAAGGAAAGGCATGATATCGAAGAACACCAATAAGGAAAGGAACGCCTATAATTAAAGTAATTTCAGATTCTATGTAGAAGATGTAGAATTTAATTAAAATAGTTTCAGTTTTAGTTTGAAATTATTTGAGGAATATTCTTCGATTTTAGACATAGTTATGGATGTAATATAACTCCATTGTTATGAAAAATTTCGGCTGTTTGTTGAGCTTGAATCTAGTCACTTCTAAAGTACATATTTTTTTATCATGTTATCATGGCCACACACTAAATATTTTTCTTACTAGTATTCATTAAAAGTTATACTAAAATTATTTAATATTTTTTCTTTTTAAGATGAATGCTTTCTAAACCTTGTTTTCTAGTTTTACTAAGGTGTGTCTTATTTTTAGACTCAAATGCAAACTTTCATTTCTATTTTATAAATTTATCATAAATTTATTAAACCTTGCTTTCTAGTTCTACTAATTTATCCCTTTTTTTTTTAAATGAAATGAAAATTTTTCATTTCTATTTTATAAATTTATTCAAATCTAAGTAAAATAAAACTCCAACAAAATTATATATATATATATATATATATATATAAAATTTAAAATCTATAGTAATACCTCGTATTCCTAGATATGTATCCCTTATTCATCAATCAAACCAACAACCTCTTCGTTGCCTTGCGAGCACAAGCAAGTTCAACTAAAATTTCATTCCACTAATCACACTAAGCCTCTTCCTTTCCAGTGCCAACAAGTTCAAATATGCTTTCAAGTGCTCACACGACATGTGCATTATAGCTATAAGTTAAATTACTAAATAAACGAATGAGGTTCTCTTACTGATTTATGACCTATTAAATGCACATTAATTAAAGATCTGTTTTCTAGCAGGAACAACTCACAGTGGCTTATTTTGGCTCGTTTTTATGAGTATGCATCGCTTTCAAATGTCAATATCTGGTCATTTATGATTGCACTAGCTAGTGGCACTAACAACCATTTATGATTGCACCAACTAGCACTACTATGAGGAATGGCTCTAAGTGATTTAATAGCCCTTAAAACTTGTGTATTAAGGAGTTGGGACCACGATGCTTATAATTGATGCACTGTTTATATATTATTTTGAAAATAAATGTTTACTTTCGCTTTATAGACTCAAATATCATATTTTATTTGCATATTGGATATAATTTAAAAGGATTCATAACCATATTTTATTTTATTTATTTGACATATGAAATTCAATTTAAAAGGATTCTTAATCAAGTAACTCTAATTTGTTATTATAAAATTTATATACAAAGCTTACATTCTCCCATTCCAAATTATAAAACTTATAAGCTTACATTCTCCCATTCCAAATTATAAAACTTATAAGCTTACATTCTCCCATTCCAAATTATAAAACTTACAAAATACACGTACTCTCATTTTGTTGTTGTGTGATGATATTCATTTTAATTGCATTTTTATTCATTGTTCTCCAATGATATTCATTTTATTTGCAGTTGTAATCACATTTTTGTGATGATCTTCATTTCAATTGCATTTGTACTGTTGTGTGATGATTTTAATTTCAATTGCATTTATACCACATTTATACCGTTGTGTGATGATTTTCATTTTAATTGTAGTTGTACTCACTATTGTGCAAAGATCTTCATTTTAATTGCATTTGTATCATGGTGGGTTCATTTTCATTTTAATTGCAGTTGTACCATTGTGTGATAATCATCATTTTAATTGCAACTGTATTTTTATTTGTGTCATGATCTTCATTTTAATTGCATTTGTATTCTAGTTATTTTAATTGAAGTTGTATTTTCCTTTTTTTTATAATGTTCATAGAAATTGTCATTTCATCATTGTATGAAGAATGAGTTGCTCTTACCGATTTATGACCTATTAAACTGCATTTCTTAATGCATAAATGGATTCAACTTGCTGAAAAACCTGTGAAGCACTTGGATTATACAAACTTAACCACTAAAATCTGCAGATCCAACCATTCATCACCGGATTTTGGGCAAAATCAAATAAAAAAGGTTACCCGAAAAAAACCAAAAAGTAAAACATACTACTGCAAATTCTTTTGGCTTGTTTTTATAAATATGCCTTAAAAATATAAACAATCGTTTCAGATCTCAATATCTAGACATTTATAATTGTACTAGCTAACACAATCTATGATTTCACTCTTACTGATTTAATAGCCATGAAAACATGTGTAATTGGGAGTAGGAACCATGATGCTTATAAGGAACAACTCTCACTGATTTAATAGCCACCAAAACATCTGTAATTGGGAGTATGGACCATGATGCTTAGCAGGAACGACTCTTACTGATTTAATAACCATCAAAACATGTGTAATTGGGAGTAGGGACCACGATGCTTAGCATTATTGATTTAATAGCCATCCAAACATGTGTAATTGGGAGTATGGACCATGATGCTTATAATTCAAGATTTTTTTATACAATATTTTAACATTAAATGCTTAATTTGGTTTATGGAATTCAATTTAAAAGAATTGGTAATCATATTTTATTTGGTATATCATATTGAATTTAAAATTATTTGTAATCATATAATTGTTATTTGTTATTATAAAACTTAACTAGCAACAACCACTTTTATGTGAAAAGTGGACCGAAATAACATTAATACATTAATGAATTAAATACATTAATGCATTAAATACATTAATGTATTAAATGTATTAAATACATTAATACATTAGTAAAGAATTATTAATACATTAGTGTATTAATACATTAATATATTAAATACATTAATGTATTAAATATTTTATAAATAAAAACATAAATATTGATATTAAAACATTAATATTAAAGAATTAATACATTAAAAAAAATATCTATACATTAAAATAGTATATTAACTAATACTTTAATAATGTATTATTAATATCTTACCTTATTAATGTATTAATACACTATTAATATTGTATTAATGTTAATGTAATACATTGATAAGATAATACATGAGTAAAACATTAATACATTAAAAAGGTATTAAAGTAATAAAAAATATATTATATTATTATATTAAAGTACTAATACATTAATTAAATATTCATTAATAAAGTAAAGATACATTAATAAAATAACGATACATCAATGTTTTAATAATATATCACCCAAATTAATATATTAAAATAATGGATTAACTCATTATTATAATGTTAAAATATTTTCTAAATAAAATATTTATAGATTATTAATTAATATATTAATAAAACACTAACAAATACATTAAGTAATAAATTATAATAGTATATTAAGTTATTATTACTGTGTTTAAATATAATATAGTTAATATATTTATATATTATTAATTAATAAATTAATGTATTAATAAAATATTTATACATTATGAAATAATACATTATTAAAGTATTAAAACATTAATAAAGTATTGCTAATTAATACATTAATAAAGCATTAAAAAATTTAAAAAGTATTTAATTTATAATAGTACATTAGTATATTGAAGTAATAAAGTACAAATACATTAATAGTACATTATTACATAAATAGAAAATATTGACCATCACCATGATAATGATGATGGTTCAGAGTGATAGCCTATGCTTCACCATCACGATAGTTAACTCGAATTGATGATGACCATGACAATGACTATGCCTGATGTACGATATATATATATATATAGTTTGTTGCATTGCCACAACCGTAAATCTTTATGACAATGGAAAATTATATTGAGAGTTGTTCATCACAATGTAATGTTGGACAATGCTCGTGACATTGGGAGATGGTCGTCACATTGCGACGTTGGGAAATGTTCGTTAGAATGTGACGTAGAGAAATGTTCATCATAATGCATGGAAATGTTAGTCACAATGAGATGTATGGAATCATGTTTTACTTTTTAGACAATGATTTATATTTTTCCTAAGGACATTGATAACAAAAGAGAAATGTTTCTCACATCATGATGATGGGAAACGTTCGTCACAATGCGACATTGGGAAATGGTCGTCACATTCTGACATTGGGAAATGTTCGTCAAAATGCGATGTAGGAAAATTTTCATCATAATGCAATACTAGCCACAATGCAATGGAAATGTTGGTCATAATGAGATGTATGGAATCCTGTTTTACTTTTTAGACAATGATTTATATTTTTCCTAAGGACATTGATAACAAAAGGGAAATGTTCATCACATTGTGATGATGGGAAACGCTCGTCACAATGCAACATTGGGAAATGGTTATTAGATTGTGACATTGGGAAATGTTCGTCACAATTCGACGTAGGGAAATGTTCATCATAATGCAATGTTTGGAAACACTTGACATAGTGTAGAATCATCTTATACTTTTGCGATGTTGGGAAAATGGTTGTTAGAATGTGGCGTCAAGAATTTTTTGTCACATTGTGACGTACAAAAATGTTTATCACATCGTGACATTGGGAAATGTTTGTCAGAGTGCGACGTTTGGAAATGTTAGTCACAATGAGATGTATGGAATCATGTTTTACATTTTAAACAATGATTTATATTTTTCCTAAGGACTCTAATAACAAAAGGGAAATGTTCATCACATTGTGATGATGGGAAACGCTCGTCACAATGTGACATTGGAAAATGGTCGTCACATTGCAGCGTTGGGAAATGTTCGTCACAATGGGACGTAGGGAAATGTTCATCATAATGCAATGTTAGTCACAATGCAATGTAAATGTTAGTCACAATGAGATGTATCGAATCATGTTTTTCATTTTAGATAATGATTTATATCTTTCCTAAGAACATTCATAGCAAAAGGGAAATGTTCGTGACATTGTGACAATGGGAAATGTTCGTCACAATGCGACATTGGGAAATGGGAGTCACATTGCGATGTTGGAAAATGTTCATTACAATGTGACGTAAGGATATGTTCATCATAATGCAATGTTTGGAAACACTTGACACAGTGTAGAATCATCTGGCGTTGGGAAAATGGTCATTACAATGTGGCGTCAATAATGTTTTGTCACATTGGGACGTTCAAAAAAGTTCGTCGCATGGCAACATTGGGAAATGTTCATCACAGTGTGACGTTGGGAAATTATTAATACATTATGTTAACCTCATAAAATTATTAATATGTCGATTAGTAATGCCAACAACAACCACTTTTAAGTAAAAAGTGGTTGATATACACTGTAATTTTGCGTATATCAAAAAGGTGGAAAATGGGGCCATTACATAACCAATAATATTAATACAATTAGTAAAGTTGTTACACAACATGGTTAATACATTATTTGGCAAAGTAATGTTGCTATGTTCATCACATTTCAACATTACTATGTTCGTCACATTTCAATATTACTATGTTCGTTAGGTTGCAATGTTGGGATAAGTTTTTAGTATGGTCAACATTTCAATATTACTATGTTCGTCAAGAGAAATAGATTTTTTGTTTGAAGTTGGTCTTGTTGTTTAGATTGAAGAGTGTGTCACATAGCCACATTTAGAGAGAATTGTTTTTATGAGGTTGACATTGATATTTGTGACATACAAGAAGATGGCATTGAGTAGTAAAAATGTGAGAGATTAAGTTTCACTTTCATAAATTAAGAAGTAAACATTAAAACTAAGTCATATTGTGACATATTAAATGTAATAAGATGAATAACTTGAATGGATTGATCCATATTGACAATTATTGGGTTGTCTTTCCATTTAAGAATAAACTATTCATCAAATATTTAATATCGTTTAAGAATAAAATATTTGTCAAACCGATATAGCATTAATTGTATTCAAACATTATAATTCATGGTGTTTATTACTGCTATCAAGATTTAAATGCAATGATGTTTATTGATTGTATAATAAAGATTTAAATTCACTATTTCTTGGAGAATTATATTTATTGTTTAGTCAATATTAACATTATATTCGTGTAATATTATTAAAATTAATGTCACATTGTTAACATAACATTATTAATGAAAGATCTTCAACGTATATTAACATTAATGTAACATTATTAAAATTATATTTATGTAACATTATCATTATTAAGATTAAAAATGTAACATTATTGTAATATTAATGTGTCATTAATGTAACTTTATTAATTAAGTGGGTACTTGCATAAAATTAATATCATTAATTTTAAAACTAATGTTATATAATTATTTGAAACATAATTATTTATATTTATAAATAAGAAAAGTTTATAAAGAAATATTTTTATTATTTTATTTTAAAGTTGAAAATGTTAATTATTGAACTTTATTTATTTATTGTAGAACTTTAATAAATTATACTTTATAAATTTATTGAAACTTATTAATTATTTCCTTGAAGTAAAACCTATTATTACTATTTTATTCTATATTTATTTATTACTTTGGATAAATAGTAAAACCTAAGATTACTATATTATTCTATATTTATGTATTACTTTAGATAAATAGTAAAACCTAGTATTACTATGTTATTCTATATTTATTTATTATTTCTTTGCTACTATATTATTCTATATTTATTTATAACTTTATTGCTATATTACTATACGTATTCATTATTATTAACTGTGCTATATTATTCTATATTTATTTATTATTTTATTGATAATTTTTTATATTTATTCATTACTATTAATGGGTTTTACATTGATAGTTTATTATCATATTATAAAATTAATACATTAATAATACAACATTATTTTCTTACATTAATATTACATTAGTTTTAAACATTAATAATATATTACATTTAAACATAAACAATATTACTTTACTTTTAAGATTATTAATAATATTATTTTGAAGATTAAGATTATTAATATATGATGATTAAATATTAATGTTAGTAAATTATCAAGGTTAGTATTTATGAATATTACTTACTTTTAAGATTATTAATAATATTATTTTGAAGATTAAGAGTATTAATATATGATGATTAAATATTAATGTTAATAAATGGTCTATGTTAGTATTTAGGGTTAGGGTTAGGTTTTAGTTTAAGATTCAAATTTATGAGAGAAGAAGTATAATTAATAATGTAAAAATAAACCATACAAACAATGTATAAAGTAGTTGATATTAGTGATAATAACTCAAGAAGAATAACTCAACTTTCCATACATTTTATTTAATTATTATGGTGCAATTCTTAACCCTTATCTTCCTACTCTAACTTATTTCACTTATTTATTTCAACTTTCCAATATAATTATTAATAATAATCTACATGTACAAAGGAATACAATGCACACACATAAATTACATATCATTTGAATTTTATAAATGAGTTTATATTGTGTGCTAATTAATAATGAAAGTACAGTGAAAAGAATATAAATTAATACATGATTAAAATGATTAAATTAAAATTAAAATAAAAATTATATTAAAATTAGGATTTAAAAATAATTAAAATTATATCAGTAAATTTTAAAAATAATTAATACATAATGATTATATTAGAATTAAAATTAAGATTTGAAAATAATTAATATACAATTAAAATAATTAAAATTATATTAGATTTAAGATTTGTATCAATTTAATGAACAAATTTTATAATGCTAAATTAAATGGCCCAATTATGTTCTCCCTTTCTCATGCAAAATGTACAGTAGATGTAAATTGCCTAAATTGACTGTACAAAATGTACAGCAGATGTAAATTGCCTAAATTGACTGTAGGCGTTGATCCGCCACAATTATGTGGCTCTGTTAATAATAACGTCAAAGGCGTACACTGATTTTTGCATGGACGCAAGGTACCTTAGTGGAACTGCAAACTTGAGATTAGATTCTTTGAAAGGGGATTCTGAAGCAATTCTAAATAATACAATGGCACTCATCGAACCTTTAGTGGAATCAACTAAACATTCCTCCTCTGGAGACTCAAGTTTATCTTGCACACCAGAAGAGGAACACATATTCAAATTTATCATAAATTCACAACAGAAGCATATTATCATCAAATAAATATGACATGAAAATAAATATTTACCAAACACATGCAAAAACCTAAACCATGCAAAAACCTAAACCACTATCACCGCCCACACAATATGCATTAAAATAGATGAAGCTTTATGGCTGGTCCAATTAGATGGAAAGGAATATCCGGTCCTTTCGTAATTGCAAAGGCCAAAACAATTGCGAGTTGCAGTTCAAAAAGCCCAAAACAATCCATACCCTACACAAACCCTAACCGCCAAAACCCCAAGAAAACAGAATTTAGAGCCTGAAACGTACCAGATAGACATCGGCCTCTGAAATCGTAATGGGTTCTAGCAGCCTGATGGAAATGTCGAGACCATTGTTGGCACCGTGTGCGAGCTCATCCGGGTGCCTGAGGGTTCCGAAGGAGCCTCCCGTCTTACTATTTTCACATCATAAGTTCATAATCACAGGCATGAGTTCATAATCACACTCATCAGCTCATAATCGCAGGCATGTAAACATAATCGCAGGCATGAGTTCATGAAACAAAATCGCAGGCATGAAAAATCCGAGTTCATAATCGCAGTCATAATTCCAGGCATGAAACATAATCACAGGCATGTAAACATAATCGCAGGCATGAGTTCATGAAACATAATCGCAGGCATGAAAAATCCGTTCCAAAAAGAGGTGGTCAGGTCACACATGTCAATCTAGCATTGTTTTAAGTATAATCAAATCTTAATTAGTGAATGTGGTAATTTAGTGGTGAGCAAGTAATTTTTTAATCTTATTTAGTAAATGTGAAAAAGTAATCAGATAAATGCAAATTTTTATAATTTATCAAAATTCCATCCATTAATAAGAAAGTAAGAAGAAGAATATACCAACATCTTCAATTTCAATTCTAAAATTAAAATTTATAATTAAAATATTGATTAATCCACTAATTTCAATAAAAGAGACTCGGAGTAAATATAAAATGTGCATTCTCCCATTCCTTAATTGTGTGACTGTTTCCATTTTAATTGCAGTTCTATTATCCACATTGATCTTCATTTTGTTTGCAATTCTATGTATGATATTCATTTTAATTGTGGTTTTTTATTTTAAATCTTAAATACAAAACGTACATTCTACCATTGTGCGGTTTTCAATGATCTTCATTTTAATTGCAATTGTATTCCCTATTATGCAATGATCTTCATTTTAGTTGCAATTGTTTTTCCTATTATTTTAATTGTAATTGTATTCGTGGTTTTGAGATGATCTTCATTTTTAATTGCATTTGTATGTTGCACAATTTTTTTTTGGCAAAGTAAATAAATTCAACACAACAAATAAAGAAGACGGATTTAAATAAGCGTGGGATATAGAATTAAGTGAAAGTGAACAACTCACAACATCTAGATAGATAGATAACAATTATATATATATATATATATATATATATATATATATATATATATAATTAATTTCACATCAAGTATGGATAAATTGTCATTTCATTGTTTTCAAACACTAGAACATGTATTAGTCTTGGGGATTTAATGAACATCAAAACTTGTGATGAGGAGTGGGATAATGATTCTTATAAAGTTATATATAGAGTATTTTTACATTAAATTTTCTTTGATGTGTTACAGACTTTTAATTATATTTTGACATATTTTAATTATTTAAAGAATTTTTAATATGTAATAATAATTTGAAAAAGATTTGTTTAATAATAATAATAATAATTTGATTTGATGTATAGTAAATTAGTGTATAAGATCTTTTTATTTTTAATCAACAATAAAAAAAGAATTTTTAAATATTAAATATTAAAAAATAATTTATATTTTCCAAAATATTAAATTTAATATAGAAATGTTATGAAACATTTTAAAACATTATATAATTTTTTTTTGTTGAAATTAAAAATTCAAAACAATTAGACCAAAAATTGATAATTAATTTATGAATTTTGGTGAATTAAAAGAAATAAAAGAAATTAAATATTAAATATTAAAAGAATAATTTTTATTTTCCAAAATATCAAATTTAATATAAAAATGTTATGAAACATGTGAAAACATTATATAATTTTTTAGTGGGGCTAAAAATTCAAAACAATTAAACCAAAAATTGATCGTTATTTTATGAATTTCTGGTCCAATTAAAAGGCAAAAACATACAACATTTATACAAAGTGGACTTTTGTTTTATTACTTCCATTTACAATTTATTTGATTATTTTTTTTTGCAATTTATTTAATTATTTACTTTTAAAATAGAAAGAGAAAGGTGGATATGATTTATTAACTTTCCATTTTTACTATTTTTAATAAACCATATTTATATAACTTATAATCTTTAAGTTTTTGTTGTTTTCCTTTTAGATTTTATTTGCTTATAAATTATATTTTCTATTTTCAATAAATAATATATATTAAAAAATATTATAATATTTAAGTTTCCTATTTAGAATGTGTTTTTTTAATTTAAATAAAAAAATAAAAAAAATTCTATTATAACATGAACAATTTAAATAATGAAAAACCAAATACCAAAATGATTTTAATTGGCAATTTTTCATTGATTTTATAGCCTAATTCATTGTCTTTATTTAAAAAAAAAAAATTCCTCACCAACAACATTTCATTTACCACCTATATTATAAATGTTTAAAATAATAAATTTTTGAATTTAATGAAAAAATCATTTTAAAATTATGATTTAAGTAGATACAAAATAAAAAATATGTATATCTTACCTTTTTCTTAAATCCTACTATTAAAAAACACACATACTCTTTTTTATGAAATTGTCATGAAAATTCCTCGGATGGGGTGACACTCAACACTCAAGTGCCATGTTCCACAGGGCTAGGCCAGACCATAAATAAGGATGGTTGGCTCCCATCCCATCGACATTAATAATGGGCGCTATCCATAACTACAAGCCAACATCCATCAGAATTCTCCCTCACGCGAACAACCACGCGGCCATCAAATTCATGGAAGTCATCCCGTCACACCTTCAAGTTATTATCCACCTCTGCATCTACCTTCAATATTTCATTTTGGGTCCACATTAGGATCGCAGTTTAGAGCTTGGGAGTGGCCATTGTTTCATCCACTGCAATTTCTCCATTAGATTCATCCTCTGGATGCCCCGAGAGCGTGGGAAGCCACGTCACGGCCCAGCCTAGTACATCATGGCTGCAAGGCAAAAATGACTACAAAAACTTAAGAAGGCCCTCTCAATTGCTCGCACCCAGGAGGCTCAATTTGCTCATAGAGATGGAATGGAAAGGATGTCCTGGTCATCTCCAACAGTTTTTGTGGAGGAGGTCATCTTGGAGGAGTCCATCCAGCTCCCTCTGGAGGATATGCTCTTCATGGTGCTAGAAAATTGGCATCCTCCAACTAGCTTCCGTGAGGACGAAACTCGAGAAGGTACACCGGCTCACCATAGTGCAGGCACCATGAACTCACAAATGGAGGATTTCCCCATTTGTTACATAGAGGAGGAAATACTCGAGGAGTGTCTCCAAATCACCCAGAATGACATACTCTCAGAGGGTCTCGCGCCTCTCAGAGTCTCAGAGCACGAACCCGGGAGCACAGGGACGGGAGAAAAGGGCCAGGCTGAGGAGCGGATCACAAGAATGGGACACCAGGAGGGTGCCAAGAAAGGAACGTGGGATACAACAAGCTAGGAAGAGGGTGGGCGCACGTCGCAAAAGGATGGCAAGGTCCTTGCGCCACCTCCTATTCCAACAACCTCGGATGAGCGGTGTGTTCCTCTACCTTTCTTCCACCAAGAACATCTCGATTCGGTGTTTGATTTGAGGTGCCAGATGGCAGACCAGGCCTACCATGGAACACTCGTGAGCCAACGCATATACATTCTCTATTAGTCTTTCTCCAACACGCCATCAAATAAAATATGTCTGACATGTGCAAGACTCTATGCCCTGCCAGCTCGGAATGAGATGCCCAGTGAAGACCTCGATAATGAACACCTAAGCTGGTAATAGCATGGCTAAAATTTCGTTCTAGTTTTGGTTAGATGCTCAGGCTCTGGTTGGGGGTTATGTCAGTTAAAACTCTTTTATGTTTAGTTTCTTTTAAGTTTTAGTTGTCATGGACAATTCTGTAGATTATAGGCTGCCACTCGTGTTGGATTCCTCTAGGCAGGGCAGATGGTGGTCTCTCTCTTTTGAACATGGTTATCGAGGGCTACCAATTGTTCCGGTTTCCACATTTTTTATGAAACAACTTGCAGCCCAAGAACACATATATATTCTTATTTATAATATAATATAAAGTATCCACTCTCTCCTTTTTTTCTTTTTTGACTTAGAAAAAAAAATCATAAAAAATTATTTATACATACATTTATTTAAAAAAATTAAATGTGAATTCCTCCATTTACATTAAAACACACACATACTCGTAACTATTAAATTATCATGGAAATTTACACATACATAAATTTATTTCAAAATACATATACATAAATTTATTTCAAAAAGTGTAAGCGTAAGTGTGAATTCCTCCACTTACATTAAAATGTTATAAAGAATGTATCACATCCATCCTTTGCTTTTTTGACAATATAGATAGTGAAAGCTTACATTTCACGGGGCTGGTCTGTTGCATTTGTCCTACTGCACCGGAGCGAAGACTATTCAGAACCTGAACATTTTATGCCATTTCCTCTTAACCCATCCATGAAACGCGGAGTATGATCCAACGAATCATGAAGGTGTGAAAGCTATCGAAGGTAGTAGTGGTTCCAAATAAAAAAACGTAAAACATTTAGATTACATTTTTATTTATTTCTTATCAAACAGTTTCAGATTAACGAGGAAAAAAAATCTAATATATATTATATTTATGTGAAATGAATAAATAGAGTTTTATATAAATAATATTTCTTTAAAATTAAATTATTATTATTATTATTATTAATTGAAATATAAAATTATTGATATTTTTTTATTTGTAAAATAATAAATTATTTTATCTAAATAATAAAAAATAGATATAATTTTTCTTTTTAAATACAATTATTTAAATTACAAAAAACTACAAATTTTTCATTACGATACCATCAAAAATATTGTAACAGACATTACATATACATAGATTTATTCTTTAAAAATTATAATTGTAAAATCTTTTATATATTTAAAAAAAAAAATTATAAAAATATATATAAATCCATTCCTACAACTTTAAAAATATATATATATATTTAACTATTAAATTATCTAAAAAAATTTAATATTTCCAAAATTTTATTTCCACCTTTAAGATATATTTCGTCTTTAAAGATTACATTAAAGATTACATGTTCAAATCTAAAGGGGATAAGATATATATAGGTCAGTTAACTTTAACAATCAAAATGGAGAACAAAATTGTCTTAAACACCAATTTGAGATATTTAACTTTACTGTAAATTAAAAATACATTATTATTATTATTATGAATTCCAGGTACGGCCTTACACAGTTTTATCATCTGATATCCCGGACTCAAATTCTTAGTCTTACATAAGGGGTAATTAACCGACAGAAAGCTTTATGAACCTCTTGGAGGTGGAGGAGCCTAATTGACCTTCTACACTTTCTTTGGCCTCCTACAGTTTTGTGACTCAACACACTCTTGTGCCAGATCTAAAGTTTTGGGCCCGTCAAGTACCCCAACTATAAATCGAAGAACTTGCGGTGAGCATATCGCAAGTCCAAAAAGTCGTACGGGAGGATATCACACGATCAAAGTGTATGAGACCGAAAAACTGTATTCATTCTTGTACGCACAGATCCTTCTCGGAAATAATCATGTTCTTGTACAAAAGTTTCGTGACTCCACGTACTCTTGTCCCAGATCTTAAATTTTGGGCCCGTTATGTGACCCGACTATAAATCTAAGAACTTGAGGTGAGCATATCACACGTCCAAAAGTTGTAGGGGAGGATATCACACGATCAATGTGTATGAGACCGAGAAACTGTACGCATTCTAGATCTTTCTCTGAAATAATCATGTTCTTGTACAAACAGATAATTGTTGTGATTCATAGGAATAAGAGCCAGTCAGCGGAACTAAATTACCTCTTCCTTCCTAGAACGAGTTGTTTAACAAATTTACACCCCATAGTAATCAAGACAATAGAGCCATAGATGACATATTTTCGTCAATATTAGTCGCTCTCGACTGGATATGGTAGGTGTTAGGTCCCTTGCTCTACCCTGCTTTCGAAGCTTTGGAATGGATCATAAGTCATACAGATGCAGTAAAATGCGTTATCAATGACGAACAAGGACAATGGCTCTTGGCATTTTCATGTAAATCATGATGTGAGCAAGCTGGTGGCTTCTTGGTGGAAGGAGGATAAGAAATTCATTAATCAGACCTTCAGATGTTATCGTATAATTAATTTGAAAGAGCCCTAAGTGTATTTAATGGTCCTACATTGTAGATTATATAGTGAGAAGGAGTGTTTCAGTTCTTGAGGCGTGGGTGACACTAGCATACCACACGGGAATGTTAGGTGGTCTGTTCAATTGAAGTGCCATAATAGCAAAGCAACTCAACACCCGAATAGATCAAACACAAAATCATGAACCACGTGAAGTACCTTCATTTTGCACGGCTTCTTATCTCTTACATGTAGTATGTGTGTGGAATATATTTGTAGAAATAAACTTAAGTTGTCAAGTGTCTGAAGTTCATGTGCATGTGTACTTTAACATTTTATGGGAAAATAGGTATAAGAAGTCATAACCTATGATCTGTGATCTATTCTTCGTCATACACCATTTCATTATTTTTCATAAGAATGTAGGTATCTTCAATAAAAATGCACTTATTTTAGGATCTTTGAAGCTACTAGTTCTCTACACTACATTTATTACCAGCTTATGTACCAATTTATTACCCCCCTGATCTACCAAACAAATTGGCCTTAAGAGAAGCATGTAATCATACTAGTTTCTAAGGGTTCAATGTACACGTTTGGGACTAGAAGATACCAGAAACATGATCATAAAGGACTAGTGATGAAGGATTCTAAACAAATGGTTCTTTATTAGCCTTATTCCCATGATAAGTTTGATGATAAAGTTCTTATGGAAAATTCCCACAACTCGGATGGAGTTATTTAGAAGAAATCCCCACAAACTCTCACTGCTTTTAAAACCCTATCCATGGATGAGCAAGTAGAGATCATTTATCAAATTTTTGAAGCTTCTTTGCAAGGAGTGACAACTGAAAAAATAAAATGAATAAGCTAGAGGAGGATAGAAAGTTCGATTAAAATCCAAGAATGAATGGCCATCCCATGAGGAAGAGAAAAACAGAGTATCCCAAGAACTAGAACAACAAAGGAAATGTGAGGAAGAATTATAAAGTAAAGAAGCTAGAACATGTTTCTAAATGGGAATTATTATAAAGAGAAGTTAGTACCAAAACCGAACATGATAAAGGGGAGGCACAAGGATGTTATCTAGAGTCACTGGCATCAACCAATTTGTCGAAGGATGTTCCATTCGAAGGAATTCTTTCTCATAACATTGTGTTCCTTACTAACGACGACGACGACGATGATGATGATAATGAGATGGAGACAATAAAGGTCCTGATCATAGATGAGTCTAATCAAGACCAAGGGATCTCATATTTAATCAATCAATGACCAAAATAAACACCCATGGATATTAATGTTGGTGAGAAAGCTCCAACGATGGGTGTAGATGTGTTGCATCCACTCAAATAAGAGAAGGTACAAGGAGGTTCTGCAAGAAAAGGGAGTGAGGAACAAGGATAGGATGAAAAAACACATGTACAAGATAAGGATGAAATAGAAAGAGAGCTTGAAAGGGAAAAGGAAAGGACAATATATGAAAGTGGGAAAGTAGAGGAGAAGACTACTACTCTAATAAATAAGGAGATAATTGTCGATATATCCACTACCTATTTACCCAAGCATGGAACACAACAAAAAGTATCAATGGAAAATAAGGAAGATGATACATCAAATTATCGATATCTGTAAAGGAGAAGGAGGTGACAAACTAGAAAAATAGACCAGATCTCTAAAGAGCCAAGCACTCAACAAATAACAGATAAGAAAGTGGAGGAGATGAGAAAACATGTAGCAACAATGAATAGGGGAAAATTTATGTCCTAGAGCACTTTAGGACACTTGGAACCCTCGGGAATATGTTGTCTTGGGCTGACCATCCAATACCTTAGCCCTTAGATGAAGTAGTTGATATTGATTCAATAGCATACTAGTAAAAATAACAGAGAGGAAGAGAAAACTAACTCTAGATAGCACTATGATTCTAACCTTTGAAGAAACTTTTCCTGATTCGAAGAAAGTTAAAGTAAGTGAATTACTAGGAGAAATAATGGCCATTTCTCATGCCACAATTGACAATACCAAGAAATATGAAAGGGAGGTTGATGCGATGAGGAAAGAGTTAGAGTCTCTTCGACATCAAACAAACTATTACAAGCACACTACCTAGGAAGTGTTAATTATGAGGGAAGATTTCTTGGAGGAATATCATAGATACAAGTTGGTAAGAGATGTTTTTGTGACAAAGATTATAAAATACCAGGAATAAACTATGTTGTGCGCAGTAGAAAACAAGGAAATGTTGAGATGGACTGAAGGAGTGAATAGGACCTTCAAACATATTGAATATATAAGGGAAGTTTAGAAAGGTTGGGGAAAACAAGATCATTCCATCAGGATCCTCATTGATGACAACATGGCTAGAATATGAAGGGCCACAGAATATTGGCTTCAAGATGTTGTTGAACCAAAGAGAAATACACAAGTAACATGGGATCAATGCCTCGGGAACTAAGAGAAAATCGATAAGGTAATGAAAAAAAATTAATTTCCCAAGTTTTGGTCACCTCGATATTTTCAGGAAATCAACGATGTAATGAAGCATCACATAGAAAACAACCTGAGATATGAGTCAGATGTTCGCATCCAATTTAAAATGGGGACAAAGAAAAATATTCAAGGGATATACAATCAATACAACTTCTAACTTGGAATGTGTGACTGTAAAGGTGGAAACATATGTACAACACACCATGGAGATGAGAGATATACTGAGTGTGATTATGGATCAACATTGCTTCCCTTACATACACACATGGGAGAATATTTTCTCTGAGTAGGCTGAGTATGATGAAGCACGTCTAATATATCAATGACTTCATGCATGAGAAACAGCTTGAATATAAAATGTTGATTATTTCACTTTATTTTCTAAGTTTGCTTTGAACACAGTTAATATTATTTTTAGACATTTTGACTTTTAATAAATAGGAGAATCGAGCATGTTCCACAGATCGATGGTTTTTCTAACGAATTTTTGGATTAGAACAAGAAGAAATTATTTTCAAAGTTTAGTTTAGAAGATTAGAATAATCCTAGGTTAATTTACCAAATCTATGCATGCTTTCTCATGGGTGGATTTTTGTACAATTTGATTGAATCCTAGATACATCTAGTAATATCTTAATTGGTCTTCAGTTATCTCAATTGATTAATAAATTTTTAGGTAAATCTTGGTAGAACATAATTTATTTTGATAATTAGTTTATTTTATGTGAACTTTGACAACTACAAAATTATTTCTTTCTTATCTTTCTCCATACATGTTTTTGCATGCATGCTTATTAATTTTGGTTTTCTTAACTACTATTTGATAATTGATAATCTTCCCTTGGTATTATTTCTCAAGAAACTTAGATTCGGATATTTCTTACTCATCACTTCTAAGGGTTCTCTGCCACTATGGAGCCTCAAGAAATGGTTAAGGTATTTAATCAACATTTTACCACAATCTTGAACAAGTTTCAACAAAAAGAAAAACCTGCCTCAAAATTACAAATTGGAGTTTATGGAAATGCTCTACCAGCTTCAATCTCCAAGTTTGTAAAAAGGGTTGACAAACATATTGTAGAAGAAAAATTTGAGGAAGCTAAGACTAATGAATTTTATACGAAAGGGTGCAAATAAAGAAAAAAATCCTTAGGAAAGAAGGAAACACAACATCCCAAAAGGGGCCTTTTGTTGACATCACCACCACGAAAGAAAGTTGAAGAAAGCAATGAAAAATATAGCAATGACATGAAAATTCTACAATTAATGATTAAGAAGCTTTTAAATGATATAGTAGACATGAAAGTAAGTGTAGAGGAAGGTACATCTAACCAAAGGCCCCACTGACCTTTTTTCCAAAGACCTCTTCCTTTCAAAGCCATAGAGTCTCCCCTTGCTAATATAAATATTGATTTAGGAGGCATAGCTTCAGACTATTTTTGTAGTTATCATCAGGAAAATCAATTTGAAAATAACTTTCCTCGATTGATAGATTCCATGAATATTATGGCAAACCATTTCTTATATGGATGTGATTTAACTAATCAAACCAATGGTCCATCATATAGCACCCCAGATGAAGAGTACAATGAAAAAACGGAGGAGGAAACTATGGTATAATGAGACATAAATCATATCATGGCTTGGGTGAACCTTAGGAAAGAAAGGGAATGTGTAGATGGAAATTTGGTTATTCACACAACGATCAAAGGACCTATCTCTCAAACCCATCAAATTATATCTCAATATCTAAAGAAGAATTGGACCTCGACGACCTTAACAAAACCTTCCCTAGTGCTCAAATCTATTCATCAAATTGTAAATCATGAATTGTAACAATTGGAGTATAATTTAGTAAATGGTGTAAATAATATCAAAGCCAATCTTTCTCTTTTGTATTTTTGCAGGTATCTCATAAGAAAAACTTTTTACTCCAAGCATTGAAGGATGAAAAAAATCAAGCAATGAATCCTAATAATGAATAAATCGACAAAATAATTTGGCAAATACATGAATATACCAAGGACGAGCTCCATTATCAAGTTTTGTGTTCATATCTAATGCTTATGTATCTTCATTTCTAAGTTTTTCATTCTTTAGTGGTGCACATTAATTTAGGCTCATTTAATACAATTCTTTATAACTCACGATGAAAAGATCATGGATCATGTTGGTATCAGATAAGTCATATTTGACTTGAATTGTTGAGTGTGAATTCTTACTAGGGCCAAGCATAAGCAGGGTGAAGTAACTCTAAAGAATTTCAACCCTAAAGTTGGTTGTGTATCCAGAAGGAAGAAAATGGAAGAAGAGGACAAGCGTGATGAATAGGATAAAAAATTTCACATGGTATTTTATCACATGTCATAAATGGTTGAGTGAATGTATGGATATTACGATAAGAGGATGAAGAAGAAAGGGAAGAAAAAGGAAGCACATGAAGATGATTATGCTTCGGTAAACCAAGGGGCTGGAGAAGATCCTCATGAGCCTCCATCTTCACCTTCGAGTTCTAGTTCTTCTTCCTCTGATCATTCTCATCCTTTAAAGATAGATAATTGGATGAAGTGTATTGTTGAGTTCAACATATGGATGAAGAGGAAGTTAAAGTGAAACTTGCTTCTCTTCGGTTGGAAGGAACCGCTATCGTATGGTGGGAGAGCAAGCTTAAGGACGAAAGTAAGTGTGGTAAGCTCCTTTCCTCATGGTTGGAGTTTAAATCAATGATCATGAAGAAATTTTATCCATTAGGGTATTTACATAAAGCAATGATGGGATGGAAAACCTTAAGGAAAAGTAAAGGACAAACTATACAAAGTTTCACAGAAGAATTTAGGAAGAAATATCTTTCATTGAACATTCCTTTATATTCTTTTGAGACTTTAATGAAGTATATTGGTGCACTTCACAGTTATATTTGACATACTTTTCTCGTGTTTAACCCCAGATGAAGTTTGTGTTCAAACCACTCACCTAAAGAATAGGGGGGAAAATGTTCAAGAAGATCCCACAAATAAACCTTCCAATTTCCCATTGAAAACTTTTAAGAAGTTTCAAAGGAAGGACAAGAAGACTGCTACAGTAACGAGATAAGGAGGAAAACCATCTTGCACTCATTGCAAGAAGAGCAATCACGATGAAGAACATCATTGGAAACTGCATCCGTAAAAGAAACCGAAACATTTCAGTGGAAAGGGGAAGACAAAGACCATTGCTACGGTAGAGAAATATCTTGGTTCCGATTCAAGAGATGAAAGAAAGATCACAGCGGCTGGAGTACAAGGTAAATATTCTCTTCATGCTAGTTCTAATTCCAATGATGAATCTCATGTTGATGAACGGAAGAAGAATGAGTTATTTCACATAAGAGTTGTATCTAAACATACTAAGATAGATACATTGTTTGATCTGGGTTCCCAAGTAGACTTAATATATGAATCACTTGTTAGGAAAATGGGTATTGAAATGAAACCACTTCCGAAACCTTATCCTCTTTGTTGGGTAATCGACAAAGTGAAACTTAATGTCTCCAAACAATGTAGGATAATATTTGATATTGCTTCAAAATTGATTGATGAATTTTATTTGGATGTTGTACCACTTGCTATATGTGGCATAGTGTTGGGAATTCCTTATATTTATGATAGAAAAGAAGTCTTCTTTCAACATGAGAAAAAATACCACCTTACTAAGGGGGGAGTGGAATATATTGTTAGAGCTCAAAGAATGAGGGTAAATGCCACACTTGTTAGTGGAGGACAAATGAAAAGACTCATAAACACTATTAAGATATATGTACTTATGGTCGTCAGAGAAAAAGATGTCGGGACATCCAACACTTTCCAAGGGTGTCATCCATATCATAAAAAGGAATTAATTGATATTGTTTCTAAGTATGATGATATTTTTCAGGAACCATATGGACTACCTCGTAAGAGGGAAATCCAACATGAGATACATCTTCAGTAGGATTATCCTTTGTATAATGTGGGCATGTATAAGATGTCAGTTGTGGACATGACATAGATCAAGAAGCAGGTACATGTGTTATTGGATCAAGGGGTCATTAGGACCAGTTCATATCCTTGGGGTTCTCCGATCGTGATGGTGAAAAGAAGGATGGCACATGGTGAATGTGTGTCGATTACCGGGCGTTAAACAAAATCATGGTGAAAAATCGATACCCTCTTCCTCGTATAGATGATTTACTTGATCAATTAAAGATTACTGTCTATTTCACTAAGTTGGATTTGCATAGTGGATACCATCAAATCAAATTCCCAAAACATGATGCATGGAAAACTGCCTTTAAAACCAAACATGGATTGTTTGAGTGGTTGATTATGTCGTTTTGGATTGTAATGCTCCGACAACTTTCATGTATGTGATGAATGATGTATTTAGGCCTTTCATAGATGACTTTTTGATTGTATATTTAGAAAACATTATTCTTTTTAGCGGGAAATGGGATGAGCATGTGAGGCATGTAAATAAAGTATTGGATAATTTGCAAAGGTAGAAGTTGTATGTAAAATTTTCTAAATGTGAAATTGGCAAGATTGCACTTGTATACTTAGGTCATATTGTATAAGGAGGACAATTGAAAATTGACCCTTCCAAAATTGATGTAATTGTAAATTGGCCTAAGCCAAAAAGTGTAAGCAAGTTCAAAGCTTCTTAGGTGTAGTCCAGTTTTGGAGGAGATTCATTCCCAATTTCTCCTTCATAGCAGCTCCTGTGCATGCCTTAAACAGTGTGAAGAACACTTTTTAGTGGGAAGGAAAGAAAAAAAAATATTTCGACACTTCGAAAGGCAAAATCAGTACCACACCAGTATTAGCACTACCAAATATTTAACGGCCTTTTGAGATCATGACAAATTCCAGTGGATACACCATGGGTGCAATAGTAATGAAATATCGTAAGCCTATCTATTACCACTCTAAAACTTTTAACCAAGTTGTTGTCAACTATCCTACATATGATAAAGAGTTTTATGCATTAGTCCAGAGTGAAAATAAATGGAAGCACTACGTGTTATGGAAGGAAACCATTATACATACAAATCACCAACCCTTGCAATATCTTCAAGCACAAACCAAATTGCAACAATCTTGACACTACAGGTGGATGGGTTTTCTACAACAGTTTCACTTGGTAATCAAGTATAAGAACGGTACAAGTAACAAGGTAGTTGATATTATTTCTATACCTCCTATTGTTGCTTCTATTATTTTGGAGAATGCTTCTTTATCTCATGATAGCTATATAAAACAATATGCCATCGATGAACATTTTAAAGAATTATATACGAATATAACCCTTGGTGCACAGGTAGAGAACTATTGTCTATAGGGAAAGTTACTTTACCATCTTGGAAATCTATGTATTCCTATGAGTGAAAGGAGTCTATGTAATACAAGAAGCTCATACTTCTCTTGTGTCTCGACATTTCAGGGTAGGAAAAACATGTTTTTTTTGGACTTAGCGATAATTGTTAGAAAACTCTATTAGTAAATGAGACACACTTCCACACTAACCCTAGAAGAAGAGAGGAATAAATATTTAATCAAGAAATTAAATGACAAAGAAAACACAGTGTACATAGAGATTTTACCCTGGAAAACCAAACCGTGAAAACTAGCATTCCTTGAGCGTTATGCTATCTTGTTTTCTTATTCATTCATAATAAAATGTTACATGTCTAACATTTTCCCACACCTAAGACACAATCGACATCATACCCTCTTTCATACACAAGAACAACCTTGTAGCCAATTTGGCTTACATATACATGACCAAAAACCTCTATGATTCTAGACTCTTGGTGATTAGCCATTCATCATCTAAAGATTTATTTATTGATTATATTTTACAACATTACAACATTCCTTCTTTATATGCTTTACAGTACGAAAAAACATAAAGAAATGGCGCCCAAAAACAACTACAGATCCATGCAGATGATTGGCTACAAATATCCTAAATCTCAGGATTCTATTATAGGTCGAATACAAAGTTGGATTACCCGTCGACTACCAGTCACCCTTCATTCAATCTTCAGTCGGTTGCCACATGCCCACCTTCCGACCTCTTGTTGGTTGACCTATTTGACTTGTTGTCGATTTATTTACTGTACCGAACCACCTTCACCTTCGACTTCGAATTTACTCGGTTGACCCACCTCTACCTTTGACTTCTAATTTATTTGGTTGACCCACCTCGACCTTTGACTTGTTGTCGATCCACCTCGATTTCCACTCTCAATCGATCCTCCTTGACTTTCTCTACAAATAATATAACAATCCAACATTCTCCCACATATTATTTCTTATTTAAAACTGAGAAACCTATGAACTATCGTTCACAAAACCAAGGAAGCAATTTTTATTTCCTCTCTGCACCAAGAGAGATTCACAACACTAATAGAATTGGTCAACGATTGTGTTATGTTTTCCAACCTATCTACTCTATCTAGCAACACCTTCTTGATTTACATCATATCTCTCACAAAATGGTATTGTACATCGATGTGCTTAGTCTTAGAATGATAAGTGAGGTTCTTTGCTAGAAGCATTGCACTTTTACTATCACAACTTATCGTCATAACTCTATGCTCGAACCTGATTCATGAACAAAACCTTTTTATCCATACAACTTCTTTGTTTCCATGAGGGGCTATGATGTATTTAACTTATGTTATTGACAGGGCTCCAACCGCCTATTGCTTACTCATCAGATTTATTTTTCCACTGAACATTTTAACTCGTATCCAATGGTCAACCTCCATCAATCCAGATCTCCAACCTAGTGAGTGTCGACAAAACCATGCAAATTTAACTCACTGTCACCTCTAGGTTTTCCTTGGTAGCATATGGAATAATTTTATGTTCCAGAAAAATACCTGAATACTCTCTTGACAGTTGTCCAGTTCTCCTTCCCAGGTGTGGACATGTATCTTATTAGCACTCAAATTGCATGGGAAATGTTTGTTCGAGTGCATACAATTGCATACATTAGACTACCAACAACATTTTCATACGGAACACGTTCCATGTCCTCTATTTATTCCTATGTCTTTGCAAAAGTTTTAACAATTAGTCTTGCTCCCACTGGAATTGACACCTTCACAGTTTTGCAATGCTTCATGTTGAAAATTTTCAAGATTTTTTCTATATAATTTGTCTGATTCAACCAGATATTTCTAGCTTATCGATCTCTCTTAATATCCATTCCTAGAATGAAATTTGCTACACCAAGATCCTTCATGTGGAAATTAGAGGATAGTTTCTTCTACTTGTCCTTTATTACGTCCATGTTGTTTCCAATCGACATGTTATCGACATACAATGTTGCATATATGAAACACCCACTTTCTTTAGAATATATGTAGTGATCATCTTTGCTTCTCAAAAATCCCAAACTAAGGATGTACTTGTCAAATTTTTGGTACCACATCCTTAGTGATTGCTTTAGGCCATAAATATATCTTTTTAGTTTTCACAACAAATATTTGTTTCCCTTTACTACAAATCCTTCAGGCTGTTTCATGTAGATTTCCTCTTCCAGGTCCCCCTGTAGGAACATTGTCTTTGCATGCATTTATTATATTTATAGATAAACTATTGCATCAAAATAATTAGAAATCTAATGGAAGTTAATTTTGGAATAGGGGAAAAAATCTCACCGAATTCGATACCTTCAACTTGGGAATATCCTTTTGCTACTAGTTAAGCTTTTAATTTCTCGACTTGATATGCTATGTTCAGATTCTTCTTGAGTACTCATTTTCTACCACTAGGATTTATTCCACTAAGTAACTTGAATAAGTCCCATGTCTCATTCTTAATCAAGGATTCCATCTCTTCGACCATGGCATCCTTCCATATTTTTCTCTCTACCGAATCAAATTCCTCCATGGTCGTCTTGGGTTCATCGTCGGTGACACTTAACACAAATGTGGAACAAAATTTGGGTGGAATATACATTTCGACTCATTTTATTACTCTTTTTGACCTCCTTACAACTGACGTTGGTTGTTCCAGCTCTTCTTCTTATTCATTTGACTCATCAGAATCATCTTTTAAATTCCTCAGTTCAAACTGCAGCTTCTCTAGATTATTCTTTGTCTAAACAACTTCTCTAGACTCATAATTACTTCTGACTTCTTTGAAGACCACATATCGAATCTACACTATTTTCCTTGATGTAGGATCCAAGAGATTATATTCTTTCATTCCTTCTTTGTATAGAATGAAAATACATTTGACTTCGTTCTTATCCATCTTCCTCTGTATTTCCTTGTGAACATGCACAAATGCATCATAGAAAAATACTTTGAGATTTGAAACCGAAGGATACTTACCCAACCATACCTCATGTGGAGTTGTGTCGACTAGTGTAGACAAAGGAGTCATATTCACCAGATATTTTTTAGTGTCGACTGCCTCTGTCCAAAATTCTTGTGTAAGCCCAACACCAGTAAGCATGCTCCTTGGCTTTTCCATCAATGTTCTATTCATTCTCTCAGAAACTCCATTTTGTTTTGGTGTATATGGTGTGGTATTTTAGCATCCTATGCCACATTGCTTGCAGAACTGATAAAATTATTTTCCACAGAATTCACCACCATTTTCAGTTATCAACACCTTAATCTTCTTGTCTGTCTAGTTTTCTACAATAGGTTTAAACTCTTTGAAAACCTTTGATTTCTTCCTCAGGAAATATATCCATGTCTTCCTAGAAAAATAATCTATGAAGGAGACATAATACACAAATAAACCACGTGAAGAAATTGAAATAGGGCCAAATATATCACTATGAACCAACTCTATAATCTCATTTTCCTTTGTCACTCCATATGGGAACCTCACCCGACTTTGTTTTCCATATATACAATGTTCACAAAAACCAAATTCTAAATTACATGCAGGAAAGTTTTAGTTTTTTTTGGTGATATGCTTTTCATTCTTGTTGTTTATGTTTACAGTTTTTTTTTGCTCGGTGGTGAAATAATTTTGATTCTTAACTCTTGGTGGGTCATGGCAAGATAAGTATTCTTAACCCGTACCTTGATTATTCGATTAGAAAGTAAGGAAAATTTATTTTGTATAAGATTTGAGATGCATATTTTATGTCTTGCAATACGAAAGCTTATAATGAAAATGAAGGAGAGTATGGATCATGTCTTACAACAAAACTAATAATGATCCCACCTCAATGATCCACAAAAGCTTAAGTACTAGGTGCTTCCTTTCTTCAAACTCAAAGAAACAAATACCATCCTCTTTGGCTCATTCCAGTTCATACAAATGTCCTCTCCAAAAGATATCCAACAATGGGTACACATGTAGAAAATGGTGTAGGATAAAACACCTTTATTTTTACACGCCACTTACCCATCGATACGTACTCGTTTGGGCTCATCCAAGACATATTACGCGTGATGCCATCAAAAAACATATAGGTAGGACGGAGGGACGGACAAACTGTGCGACTCGGATCTTGAAGTTTTTACATCAGGTGTAAGACTAAGATCCTGAGCGGAGAATATCAAAATAATTAAAGTGTATAATTTTTTTTTTAAATAAAATGATAAGTTAAGTTTATTTAAAAAAAAACAAAATACAAAAATCGTATAGCCAATATTGAAAACAAGAAAGTGTTTCCTATTAAAGATGGAAGTTCTAATTGGCGGGTTGGAGTTGTAATTGGCTATACGATTTTTGTAAAGTCGGCTGGTGAAAGCCGATAGGTATCGGCCTTAAAACCCCGCGCACGCAGTTAAAATTAGTTCAAACCCTACCCAGGCGCATGAAAAAAGTAAAAGAATCTCATGCATGGCAGTAAAACCCAGTAACAGGGAAAAAAAATAAATAAACCCCGTCGAGGTATAGGAAAACAATAAAAGAACACGTCTCGCATGACATTCCAACATTTTGGTTTAATCATGTAAATGTAAACGTGACAATAAAAATTTTCAGATATTAATTTTTGTTAATCATTTAAACAACTTGGTAAGTATATGGTTTTACAGTAATTTTTTAATATTATTAGGTAAATGTAAAAAATTAAACAGGTTATGTGATGCATTCATAAATGGAATGAAGTTATTAACAATGAATCTTATTCATTGATTTGAGAAGACGACCAAAAATATGTCAACATCTTTTATTACTAGTCATCAAATTAGATTTTTAGATTAAAAAATAATTAATTGTACACATTGTAAATAGATATAAAAAAACACATATATAAACCTAATTACATATATATAAAGATATATGGATTATTAAACCATAAGAAGAACACATCCTTACAAAACAATGTAAAATTAATGAAGAAAATAAAAATCTAACATATATTGCATTTATGCAAGAAGAATAGGTTGGTGACAGGAAAACATGGAAATAGTTAAAAATATAAAATTAATAAGATATTTTTTTCCAGGAATAAGAGATTTTTTTATATAAATAATAAAATACAGAGATCTTATTTCTTTCTAATTCCAATATCCTTCTGATTCCAATTATTTGATTTATAAAAAATACATATTTTTCATTATTAAATTATCACAAAAATTCTAACATACATTACATATACATAGATTTATACTCGAAAAAATATTATTATAAAAAATACATATTTTTCATTATTAAATTATCACAAAAATTCTAACATACATTACATATACATAGATTTATGCTTGAAAAAATATAATTGTAAAATTTTCTATACGCATTTAAAAAACAGGGGTGTCTAAAAATATATATAACATTAATTTTAACAATTTATAAAAAAAATACATATTTTTGACTATTAAATTATAAAATTGTAAAAAAAAAACATATTTTTGACTATTAAATTATATTAATTAAATTATTTCAATATTTAACATGTGTTTTCTTTTTAAGTTATATGTTTAAATTCAGAGGGATACTGTATGTATTCTTTAGTAAACTGTAAGGATATATATTCTTTAATAAACTTCAAACAAAAGAATAAACCAATTTAATGTTTAACTTGATCGAAAAACATATAATACACCAATTTAATATCTAACTTTATCCTTTGAAAAAAACATATAATACATCAATTTAATATCTAATTTAACCTTCTGTATAAAAAAACAAATATGTATAACATCCATGATCTTCTGATTTTGTGAACTGACATCGTTCAAAGGCCTCTTCTTCGGGGATTCTTATTTGCCCCCGTGTCTCGTCTTACACGCTTTTATCATGTGATATCTTCGCCTCAATTTCTTAATCTTACAGAACCGCGTGGAGGTGTAGGAGCCCACATGGAAGTTCTAATTGGCGGGTTGGAGTTGCAATTGGCGACTTTTCATTGACAAACTCGTCCTCTTGTCCTAAAACAGATTTCCTGACAAAATAGGTTTCTTCCCCAACACGGCGGCAAAGTCGGCTGGATAGGTATACGCAGTTAAAACTCAGTAACAGTAAAAAAATAAAAGAAACCCCGCCCAGCATTGGAAAAAAATAAAAGAACGCCGGGCACGCAGTTAAAACTCCATGCTACAGTAAATAGTAAATAATCTATCAAGTAAATAGTAAATAATCTATTAATATGAAAGCGGTTCAGACTTCCACACTTCATAAAAAACGAATGCCATTCACACTTCAAATTTGGAATGAGGTCGTTCACATTTCAACACTTCAATCCGTGGTTTAATCATGTAAAAGTGACAGTAAAACTTTCATAATCATATTAATTTTTGTTAATCATTTAAACTTGGCAATCATATGGCCTTACAGTGATTTCTTAATATGATTAGATAAATGTGAAAAAACCATGACAAAATATGTGAAAATACATATTTTTCATTATTAAATTATCAAAAGAATTCTAACATACATTACACATACATAGATTTATTCTTGAAAAAATATAATTGTAAAATATTTAGATCATAGACATACACCTATTGACAATCTCCACAATTAATGACCTTTTAATCTAAAAACCTAATTTGATGGCTAGCCATAAAAGATGCTAGCATATTTTTAGTCCTCTTCAAATCAATGAATAAGATTCATTATTTATAACTTTCTTGCATTTATGAATGCATCAGTTAATCTCTTTACTTTTTCACATTTACCTAATCATATTAAGAAATTACCGTAAGTCCATATGATTACCACGTTTAAATGATTAACAAGAATTCATAAATATAAAATTTTTATTATCACATTTACATGATTAAACACACTGATTGAAATGAAAAATGTAAACCATGAAATGTGAATGGCTTTCGTTTTTTTTGTTTTTTTTTTAATAAAGTTGGATTTTAAAACGGATTTTTACGCTCATATCTATTCTCTTTCACCATGGAACTTTGAAGCTGTGCTAGTCTATGCATTTAAAAAAAACAGAGGTGTCTAAATATATATATAACATCCATTCCTACCATTTATAAAAAAAAAAATACATATTTTTTACTATTAAAATATTTCAAATAAATTATTCCAATATTTAACATGTGTTTTATTTGAAGTTGAGTAGGGTATGTAATCTTTAATAAACTTTAATGTATGTATTCTTTCATAAATTTCAACAAAAAAGCTATAATAAACTTCAATGTAGGTATTCTTTCATAACTGTAAACAAAATAGCTACGAGGAAGTGTCCATTATTCCATAAATAAAAGAGTATAATACATCAATTTAATTTCCAACTTGACCCTCGGCTAAAAACGTGTATAAAAAAAATATAACATTCATGATCTTTGGATTTTGTTGACTGACCTCGTTCAAAGACCCCGTGTCTCGTCTTACACGCTTCTATTAATATTAATTGAAATTGACCGTAAGACTATCAAGCTCACCACCGATTAGATGTATGAGTAATTATATTAAAAAATAATTACTCATATTAAAAAATATTTATATTAAAAGTAATTATATTAGTGTTATGTGAGATTAGATAATATTATATTAAAAAATAAAATAAAAATTAAAGTGGTTAAATTATAAAAAATTAAATGACTAAATAGATACATATTTACATTTTTTTAAAGTATTTTTTTTTATAATAATGTTCAAAATAATTGATTGACATTAAGCCATCCTTCTATTAAAAGCTCAAGTTCAAATTAATTAAATAAATGAAGTTGAGACTTCAGTTTAATATTCATATTTAAATATTTAAGTATATAAATGAGGACAAATGAATTTTAAAATTAAGGTAAGAGAGAAGTTTATGTAACAAGACACAAAATATTATGATGAGAATGAATGGTTATGTTTTACAAATGAAGTTATTATGTTATGATTAGAGTTTAGTATATAATTAAAAATTAAAAATAATTAATGTACTTTTAAATTTTACAAATTAGACTATGATTGGAATTTAGTTTAAATAGATTTAAAATAATTAATATATATTTAAAGTGGAAGAAGTTTAACATTAAAATGAATAAAGATAATTAAGTTTCTAAAATAGAAGAAATGAGTTTTTTTGATAGTCTATGAATGACTAATAATTTGTTCACCACAATTCACTTGTTGAAGATTATCCAACGTGTATTAAAAAAATTGTATAATTATCCAAAGAATATTGGCATTTATAGTAAATTTCTTAAAATTTAGTATCTATCTTATCAACAGGAGGCTACGCCCTTGTTCAAAGTATCCTATCTAAAAACCCTGAATATGCATTCCAAGAAAAGTTCACATAAAAGCACACAAATAACTAAAACGGAGTGAACAAAAATGTGTTAATATCTTTTGCTCCTTCTCTATCCGAACTCTAGTTTTCTAAGCGACGACCCCATGTATTCTTATTGAAGAAGAGATTCAAATTACTATTTCATTCCGAACTCGACTTATCAAGAATACATTTATGTACTAAATACCCATGTTAATTGTAATACATAATTGCAAAATTGTACATGCTTAGAGGTAGAATAGTAAGAAAATACAAAGACATACCTTCTCAAACTACCAAATTTTGTAAATTGAGGTGGTTGAAAGAATCAAGGGCCTTAGTTTTGTTGTGAATAAAATAATGGAAAATTTATTTGATTTGTTTTCGGGTCCTAACAGTTCCTCAAAGTGATCCAAAGATGTATTAAACCCAAAATACCTTAGCTTAACCCAATTGCATATGTGTATCATCGGAGATTAACTCCTATCTTTAGGCTTGAGGTGTTTCTCATGTGGATGTTACGTCTATTGATGGCATGGAGGATCCTCATCTAGTCTCTCAATAGCCTCATCATATTGGTGATTGACTTCTAGAGATCGATGATTATTTGGAAGGGAATGTGTTAGATTTTGTAAGGTTATTTGGTAGAGACCATATACATAATTTTTTTTCCCTATGAAAAAATTGCAAATTATTCATCCGGAGAGAAAGAAATTACATTATGCATACTACAAGGACCTTGTATTTACTTCCCACAACAAGGGAGCATTGATCCATATGGATGTCGGTGGCCTCCCACCTATTCCAACTGCTATATTTTGGCAGTTTTTGAGTTTGGCAGTTTTGTTTTCCTAGTTTTTGGGTCCCTGACTTGCGAGGCCGTTTTGCGGCCAAAAACAACATTTTTAGGGCTCACCATAGTCAGAAATGTCGTTTAATATATTGCAGCAAAATGTGTAGTCCTCGAATAGACCTTTCCAATGGGACATCGTGCGCCTAAAATGGATATCGTATGCAAAACTTACGACCCCAGGAAGTTGAGGTACTAACTTACCCAAACAAGGCCTACATGACTTTTGACTCTTCATCTCCTAGGGTTAGGTTTTTGGAAGTCTAAGTTTTTTGACATTACTATTTATTCTAAAAAGGCCTTCACACCCTCATTGTAATCATCTTCTTGCGAATGAGCACAATTGTCACATCTCTTCTCAGAGATAAGCCGCCACCATTCCTGAAACCTTGTTTTCCACTACATTTTACAGTTTCATCTTATTTCCTTATTGAATAGAAAACCAGTTTTACTGTATCTTTGTTATTTTGTGTTAAGCATCTTTTAATACTTTGTATTCATTTCGTTCTGCTCATAAAATCCAGATCAAGCATAAAAGTGGTCGTAACATATTGCCAACGTCATTTTAGAAAATAAAGCAGTCATATATAAATTGGAATTTATTTACAAAAAATATAGTTTGTTCCAAGGTTGAAAAATCAACAAGATATGTTGATGACATAGTTCTAGAGTAAAATAAATAGAAAGGATCACCTCTTTTGTGTATTGAGACAACTCCATAATCACCAACCAACAATGAGGGAGATGATAAATGGAACAACCCAAAGTGTCAAAATGAATCATTCCCAACAGGAAACAAAAAAAGTGGTTGTTGTCTCTGACATCCAAAACTAGATTGAATGTTGAAATATAACTATTCCTAATTGTTTACATCCAACAGATCAATAAAAGGTCGGTAGTAATACTTAAAAACTCCATCCACCAGTTGTTCAATGACTATCCATTTCCCAAAATCCAAATGTAGGCCTTCCTTAGAGAGAAGTTTGCCTCCAAATTCCCTTCCCTGTACACATGGTGCATATGCAAAGCATAAAAGGAGTCCACGAATCTAAAAATATCATCAATAAATGGCCATAAAATTTGGTTGTGTCATTTTTGAGTTTTTGTTGACCAATTTATAGCTTGGAGGGAATCACCAAAAACTGTAAATATATGACACCTTTCTCCCCTACAAACATAAGTAAAAGTTTAAGAGCCAAGAGCTCTACATAATTATTTATGTCTTGTCCTAGTCCCCTTTTAAGCTTAAAGAAGTGATTTTGACATAGATAAAAAGGAATATTTCCACCACATTGTTGGTAGTTATTTTGCGAGGCACCATCAATAAAATCCCACAGGGAAGAGCAATCCACAGTGACATATTGTATTGTTCTGATTAGAGGGTCAACTTTTACATCAAGAAAGTGTGATAAAATACTAACGCTGCTGCCCTTTCTAGGGAGAAGAGTTTATCCTTAAATATAGAGGCATTTATTGTCAGCGACACTCCCCAACTCAAGATAAGGGTTAACACTTTGATCATCCTATTAGCACTCGAGTCTAACCATGATATCCATGCCTCCTCAATATTGAGGCCCTACCATTGGCAAACCTGAGATATGATATCACAACAGGATTTCCAAACTTGCATAGCAAAAGGACAAAAAATAAAAATATGGGATACTGATTTTTCATATTCCTTGCATAAAATGCACCACCATGGCCTTTCTTTCTTTCTCTTTTTCATATTGTCCCAGGTGGGGACATGATTGTTCATCATACACCACAAAACGATCTTAGCATTCAGAGGACATTTAGTATTTCATAGGTCCTTCCACCACCAAAGAGGCCCTATATTATGATGATCAATACTAAGTTGGATATAGCCCAAGTGAGGAGTATAAGCCCCATGTGGTGCATGTTGCAAAACCAACTCATCCTCCCTCTCAATGATCCCGATGTGTGAGATTTTGAGGGCTTGGATGTAGTTTCACCAAAAGGCCCTTTGTGCATTCTCCAAACCCACCTAACCTACACTCTTCCAATCTTGATAGAAAATAGTGGTTTCGATCGACAATCTGATGAAGAAAATTAATACCTCAAGTGTGAATCGTCTAGATGATATCATCCTGAAGAAGATAGTTGTTCCCACTTCTAGGCCACATATTGGCCTAGATTTTTACCTTTGTTCCATTTTCAATACTTCATGCCAAACCATCTCCAAGTACATGAAAATATTTTAATATCACTTTCCATATCACCGAGAAGTAGCCTATATTCTTCATAGGGTTATTAACCCATTCTTCTAAGGAATCTGTTAATAAATATTTGTGTGTGATTACAAAATTCTGTAGAATATCTGTTTTGACCAATCTCCAAGTGGCTTCTGCATCTAGGGATTTTGAAGAAAGAAAAATATTTTTTAATCCCCATCCACCTAGGGATTTTGGAACAACCAAATTTTCCCAGTTGACCCAAGGAAGAGAAAAACAGTACTGAGTTGCAGTCGAGAGAAATTTAGAACAAATTCTTCTAATTTTTTAAAGAACTCGTATTGGAATCAACGAAAGGGACATCTAATAAACCTGAATGGCCTCTAGCACTGATTTTACCAGTACCAATCTCCACTCCTATGATATTGTTAGGCGCAGGCCTATTTTGAGAAGAAAGATTAATTTGGGAACAAGCGTATTTTTGTAGAAGAAGAGGCGGTAGGAAAGCAACATGCAGAAAAAGAAGGAAAAGGAGCATGCAAGAGGAAAAAAAACATGCAAGAGGAAAATCAATATGCAGGAGGAGAAGCAGTGTGGTAAGAAGGTAGACTAGCCTAACTATGATAGGTTTAGGGTTTTTGATAAAGATTGTAGCGACTATAAGTCACTAGAGTAGTATAAATAAATACCTAGTAGGTCTAGGTAAAGGGGTTTTGTCGGTTTTTGGTCATTATGGGTGAGTTGATAATGATTACTATGATTGTAATAAGTTGGTGAAAGAGTCAAGTAAGCTGGATTTTGAGGGTTGAGTCATAGGTTGAGGATCCTGGCATGATCTATTCTTCTTCATAGAGTTTTCTTAACATCATCGTGATTGTATGATTGAAGATGTAATGTACGGAACGCCATATCTTGTAGAAGACTAAATAAAAGAGAAGAGAAGCAAAATATTTGTGGACGTAGCCCAGGAGGGGATGAGCCATAGTAAAACTTGTGTTCTATGTGATGTTTCTTGAATGTTTACTTTATTCCAATGATTAGTTTATGAATGAATGGTTAAGGTAGATGTATTAGGATGCATGCATGAGGAAAAAGATGAATGAATATTAGTAATAATTAAATCATTAGTAAGATTAATGCGTGAAGAAGGAAGAACCACCACATAGATCCCCACTCATTCCTACACTGCAAACACTTGAGTATTACAGTCACCCATAAATCTATCTCGGGTGAGATTGTGTGGTGCACTTTGTGTGCAACATTTCCTTTTGGTTTACTAGGAGGTCTGATAGTTTTAGAGGGTTTTGTTGGAAACCCGTTGATATCCGAACCTGGGTCATCCAAAGAGGTGAAAGAGATATCCAAACAACAAATTGTTTTGTTGTCAATTGGAATTGCATAGGATTGAGTGGACGGAATCCGTGGAAGAAATGTGTGGAGAATGAAGGTATATAAGGGAATTTTTAGGCCATGGAATCCAACGAAGGCGAAGATTGAAAGTTTGTTGAAAAAAAGGAACTTGAGTTTACGGAGAAGGATAACATAAACCCTAAGTTAACATCGAGAAAATATCTTGAAAAATACGTTTGTAGCGACTTGTGTGAGGTATTTTTCTGTGATTTCTCGCATTTGTTGCAGGAGTGGTTATTGATATTAAAAGAAAACCACCCTACAAATTGAATCAGAGAACTAGAGTGGAATATTTAAGAGATTGCAAGGTTACAACAAGATAATAACAAATTTATGCGTACAATAGATTTCTGGTTAGAGAGTATTGTTGTAGGGTTTAACACAGAATTTGTGGTAGATACCGCAAAGTCCTACACTAAAGCAAAGAAATATTTTCTAAAAGGAATCAAAGGTAGGTATATCAGATCATTGTATACGTCAATCAAGATTTTACTATATAATAATGGTATGATGACCATGGAATCAGACAACTAAATTTCATTGCGTACATGGGGGAAGGGGGGAAGCACTAACGTGAGGTGGAGAAATGGAGGAAGATATGGATAAGATAAAGAAGGAGGCCATGGAACCAATTAGGATGGAAGAAGAACAGATAAAGTAGATAATGGAAGAAGATGGAAAGATGTGCAGTGGAGCACCCTACCAATATAATATGAATAATAAGAAGAGAGACATAACTAATAGAGAGGGATTGGAAATCGATAAAGAATAGGTAGGGTATCTCCGGGATGTGGAGCATATTGGGGAAATCTTGTGTGCAACATATGATAGGAAAATGTGAGGTCCAAGGTCAAGGATAGAAGGCAAAAATCCAATCCAGATCATCGTTGGCGTGGAACCTACAACACCATGTGCGGCTAGTACACAAGAAAGAACACGAACGTTTAGAAAACTGAAATTTAGTGGGAGAATAAGAACAAGACATGGTACCAATCAAGAAGCATCAACTGGGGGAGCTATTCCAAGTAGTAACATTAAAATATATATATCATGTGGAGGTAGTATTTCAACACAGTTTAAAATGGCAGGACATGATCCCACGATCAGATTACCATAATTTCGGGGATAGGGATCACCAGACCCTGAAAAGCACTTATTCACATGTGAGAATATGTAGGAAGAAAAGAAGATCATAGGCGAGGATACAAAACTCATGCAATTAGCTATCACGCTAAGAGACCGCGCATTGGATTTGTATTTGACCCTAGATGTAATCAATCCACTAAGAGTAACAAGTACTATTATAGACATGAAAAAACTACTAATAAACAAATTTTACAGGCCCATCTCAGAAGATCAATATATGAATGAAATGATTTAAATCAGGAAAAAACCAGGTGATTCTGTTTGGGAGATTGATCAATGGTTTAAACGTTTGAAAGGTAAGTTGAAGTATGCAATTACTGACATGCAACATAGGCACTTATTTGTGAACTCGCTATTCCCACATTTCAAATACCCATTAATTTACTTCCCACAACAACGGGGCATTGATCCAGATGGATTTCAGTAGCATCCCACCTATTCCAACTAGTACATTTTAACAGTTTTCAAGTTTGGCAGTTTTTGTATCCTAGTTATCGGGTCCTTGAATTGCGGGGCTGTTTTGAGGCCCTAAACAATGTTTTTAGGGCTCGCCACAGTCAGAAGGCACCATCAATAAAATCCCACGGGGAAGAGTAATCCACATTGACAGCTTGTATTGTTCTGATTGGAGGGTCAACTTTTACTTGAGGAAAGTGTGATAAAATACGAAGGCCTTGAATTGCTACCCTTTCTAGGGAGAAGAGTTTATCCTTAAATATACAGGCATTTCTTGTCAGCCATAGTCCCCAGCTCAGGATAAGAGGTAACACTTTGATCATCCTGTTTGCACCTGATTCTAACCATGATCTCTATGCCTCTATAATATTGAGGCCCTACAATTGGCTGGCCTGAGATATGAGATCAGAACAAGATTTCCAAACTTGCATGCTAAAAGGACAAAAAATGAAAAGACGGGATTCTGATTTTTCATCTTCCTTGCATAAAATGCACAACCATGGCCTTTCTTTGTTTCTCTTTTTCATATTGTCCCAGGTGGGGACATGATTGTTCATCACACACCACAAAAATATCTTGGAATTTAGAGCACATTTAGTATTACATAGGCCCTTCCGTCACCAAAGAGGCCCTGTATTATGATGATCAATACTAAGATGGATATATCCCAACTCAGGAGTATAAGCCCCATGTGTTGCATGTTGCCAAACCAACTAATCCTCCCTCCTAGTAATCGTAATGTGTGAGATTTTGAGGGCTTGGATGTAGTCTCACCAAAAGGCCCTTTGTGCATTCTCCAAAACCACCTGACCTGCACCCTTCCAATAATGATAACAAATAGTGGTTTGGATCGACAATGTGATGAAGAAAATTAATACCTCGAGTGTGAATCCTCTAGATGATATCGTCCCGAAGAAGATAGTTGTTCCCACTTCTAGGACACAGATTGGCCTGCATTCTTACATTTTTTCCATTTTCAATACTCCATTCCAAACCATCACCATGTACATGAAAATATTTTAATATCACTTTTCATATCATTGAGAAGGAACCTCTATTCTTCATAGGTTTCCTAATCCATTCTTCTAAGGAATCCAAAGATAAATATTTGTGTGTAATTACAAAATTTTGTAGAACCTTTGTTTTGACCAATCTCCAAGTGGCTTTTGCATCTAGGGATTTTGAAAAAAGAAAAGTATTTTTTAATCCCCATCCACCTAGGGATTTTGGAACAACCAATTTTTCCCAATTGACCCAAGGAAGAAAAAAGGAGTATTGAGTTGCAGCCGAGAGAAATTTAAAAAAAAATCTTCTAATTTCTAAAGAACTCATATTGGAGTCCACGAAAAGGACATCCAATAAACCTAGATGGCCTCTAGCACCGCTTTTACCAGTACCAATCTCCCATCCTGAGATATTGTTAGGCGCGAGCCTATTTTGAGAAGAAAGACTAATTTGGGCACATGCCTATTTTTGGAGAATAATAGGTGGCAGGAAAGCATCATGCAAAAAAAGAAGAAAAAACAACATGCAAGAGGAAAATAAACATGCAAGAGTAAAATCAACATGTAAGAGGAGAATCAATGTGGTGAGAAGGCAGACCAGCCTAACCATGATAGTTTTAGGGTTTTTGACAAAGATTATAATGACTGTAAGCGAGTAGAGTAGTATAAATAAATACCTAGTAGGTCTAGGTAAAGGGGTTTGTAACAAACATAAATATATATAAATATGTAAATATAAATAAATATAAATAAGTAATAAGTAATTATTAATTATGAAGAGACATGACATATGAAAGGTCATGTCTCTTATGAAAGGGCGCCCCTGTGCGGGATATATATACAAGCCTTCATTCCTCATTTGTAATCATCTTATATCTTATTCATTCTTATACAATTATTATTTAACATATTTACTATCCTTAATGGATTATTGCGTACTGACCTATTTATATTGGATATTTACATAGTGAACAGGCTTGGTTCACCACAGTGGTATCAAAGCTTCATTTCTGATATTGGCCTTTGGCCATAGATTCTTTGGTTAAAAAAAAAAAAAAATCGTTGCCCTTGGCAACGTCACTGCAGGCTTTTGGCCACAGCTATAGTTCTTTCAGAGTTTGTCTAATTCGAGTCTTTGACCACACCGGTTGTTGGCCATTTTCAGAAGTTGTTGAAGAAGAATGATTCTGTTACCATCTATCAGAGTTTCATTTTCTGATCCCGGCCATTGGCCATATAGGCTTCTAGCCACGAGGAAAAATTTCAGAGTTTCTTTGAAAGTCTGTTCTTTGACCATAATATGCCCTTGGCCATTTTAATTTTTGAAATCACTATTGAATAAATAAATTGTCCACTGCAAGTTGAAAAAAACAAAATATTATAAGAATTAACAAAGAAAAAAGTAATTAAAGATATATATATATATATACATATAGCCAAAATAATTTGACGTAAAAAAATTAAAAATTAAAAGTGATTCCACTGCCTATACGGGAGTTTAAAAAGTCCATTGAAAACGATAAGTTATCAGAATTCGGTTAAAGAAAATACCACAGTAAAATCTGAATTCCTTACTGAAGAGAATTTCAGAGTTTTTCCTGAAATTAATTCGCTGCAAAATCAAGAGAGAAATCAGAAAAAAAATATATACTAAAGAGAATGCTCCTACAGTGAAAAAAATTATAAACAGTCGTCGTACAACCGTACTGTCACCCTCATCCTTCTGTCCGTCAAATAAATTTTCAAATTGTACTGTTCGCTGTAAAATTGTGGTCGCCGTACAGTCCGCCCGCCACCTCCGTACCATCCGGGCACTATTGTCTTTCTGCCAGTCATACATCCGTTCGTATTGCCACTGTGTTGCATGCAACATACTATTTATGCCCACACACACCGGAGCTAACCATCCGTAACCTTAATCTCCACGTGACCAATCTGTCGCGTCTCTTAAAAAAAATTAAAATCCCTTTAGAAAAGGGTTATAAAATATTTTGAAGGCTGAAAGGACACCATTACATGAACGGATTAGTATATATATTATAAAACCATTATAAAAGGGATGAACGGATTAGCATATATATTATAAAACCATTATAAAAGGGAAGAGAGATAAGATCATTGTGTTTAAAAACTAAAAATAAATAGAAAATTAAAAAGGGGATACGTTAAAAAGAAAAAAGTGTTATAAAGAGTTTAAATTCAAGTTATAAGGAATCTTAAAAGTGAAGTATTATATG
>SNQJ01S0007282.1:168620-216840 GCA_010110895.2 Picea sitchensis | reverse complement strand
AACAAACATAAATATATATAAATATGTAAATATAAATAAATATAAATAAGTAATAAGTAATTATTAATTATGAAGAGACATGACATATGAAAGGTCATGTCTCTTATGAAAGGGCGCCCCTGTGCGGGATATATATACAAGCCCTCATTCCTCATTTGTAATCATCTTATATCTTATTCATTCTTATATAATTATTATTTAACATATTTACTATCCTTAATGAATTATTGCGTACTGTCCTATTTATATTGGATATTTACATAGTGAACCGACTTGGTTCACCACAGGGTTTTGTAGGTTTTTTGTCATTATGGGTGAGTTAATAATGGTTAATATGATTGTAATAAGGTCGTAGAAGAGTCAAGTAAGCTAGATTTTGAGGGTTCAATCACAGGTTTAGGATCTTGGTGTGATCTAGTCTTCCTCACAGAGGTTCCTTAAGCTCATCATCATTGTATGATTGAAGATGTAATGCATGAAATGTCATATTTTGTAGCAGACTAAATAAAAGAGAAAAGAAGACAAATCTTTGTGAATATACACCAGGAGGGGGTGAACCACACTAAAACTTGTGTTCTATGTGATGTTTCTTGAATGTTTACTTTATTTCAACGATTAGTTTATGAATGAATGGTTAATCTAGATATAATAACATGCATGCATGAGGCAAAAGATGAATGAATATTAGAAATACTTAAATCATTAGTAATATTAATTCATGAAGAAGGAATAACCACCGCACATATCCCCACTAATTCCTACACTACAAACACTTAGTATTATAGTCACCCATAAATCTATTTCGGGTGAGATTGGACAGTGCACTTTGTGTGTAGCATTTCCTTCTAGTTCACTAGGAGGTACGATAGTTTTAGAGGGTTTTGTTGGAAACCCATTCAGATTCGAACTTGGGTGAGCCCAAGAAGTCAAAGAAAGATCCAGCCAACAAATGGTTTCATTGTCGGTTGGAACTGCATAGGATTGAGTGGACAAAATCCGGGGAAGAAACACATGGAGAATGAATGTATATAAGGGAATGTTGAGGCGATGGAATTCAACGAAGGCGGAGATTGAAATATTGTTGAAAAAAAGGGAACTTGAGTTTACGAAGAAGGATGACATAAACCCTAAGTTAACAATGGTAAAATATTTGAAAAATATGTGTTTACTGACTTGGATGAGGTATTCTTCTGTGATTTCTCGTATTTGTTACAGGAGTGGTTATTGAGACCAAAAGACAACCACCCTAAAAATAGAATCAGACATTTGGAGTGGAATCTTGTGGAGGTCGCGCAGTTACAACAAGTTAATAACAAATTTACGCGTGTAGTAGATTTTTGGTTAGAGAGCATTGTTGTAGGGTTTATCACTGAATTTGTAGTAAATACCGCAAAGTCCTACAATGAAGAAGAGAACGATTTTCTAAAAGGACCTAGAAGAAGATATATCAGATCGTTGTATACATCAATCAAGATTTTACAGTATAACAATGGTGTGATGACCATGGAATCAAACAACTAAACTTCCCTACGTACACGGGGGAAGGGGAGAAGCACTAACGGGAGGTGGAGAAATTGAGGAAGAGATGGATAAGATAAAGAAGGAGGCCATGGACCCAATTAGGATGGAAGAAGACCAAATAAAGTAGATAATGGAAGAAGCTGGAAAGACGTGTAGTGGAGCACCCTACCAATATAATATGAATAATAAGAAGAGAGACATAACTAATAGAGAGGGATTGGAAATCGATAAAGAATAGGTAGGGTATCTCTGGGATGTGGAGCATATTCGGGAAATATTGTGTGCAACATATGATAGGAAAATGTGACGTCCAAGGTCAAGGATAGAAGCCAAAACTCCAATCCAGATCATCATTGGTGTGGAACGTACAACTCCATGTGCGACTAGTACACAAGAAAGAACACGAACATTTAGAAAACTGAAATTTAGTAGGAGAATAAGAACAAGGCATGGTACCAATCAAGAAGCATCAATTGGGGGAGCAATTCTAGGTAGTAACATTAAAATATCTATATCGCATGGAGGTAGTATTTAAACACAGTTTAAAATGGCAGGACATGATCCCACAATCAGATTACCATAATTTCGGGGAGAGGGATCACCAGAGCCTGAAAAGCACTTATTCACATGTGAGAATATGTAGGAAGAAAAGAAGATCATAGATGAGGATACAAAACTCATGCAATTAGCTATCACGCTAAGAGACTGCGCATTGGATTTGTATTTGACCCTAGATGTAATCAATACACTAAGAGTAACAAGTACTATTATAGACATGAAAAAACTACTAATAAATCATTTTTACAATCCCATCTCAGAAGATCAATATATGCATGAAATGATTTAAATCAGGAAAAAACCAGGTGATTCTGTTTGGGAGATTGATCAATGGTTTAAACGTTTGAAAGGTAAGTTGAAGTATGCAATTACTAACATGCAACATATGCACTTATTTGTGAAATCGTTGTTACCACATTTGAAATACCCATTAATTTACTTCCCACAACAAGGGGGCGTTGATCCAAATGGATTTCGGTAGCCTCCCACCTATTCCAACTGGTACATTTTGGCAGTTTTCAAGTTTGGCAAGTTTTGTTCCCTAGTTATCGGGTCCCTAAATTGCAGGGTTGTTTTGAGGCCCTAAACAACGTTTTTAGGGCTCGCCACAGTCAGAAGGCACCATCAATAAAATCGCACGGGGAAGAGTAATCCACATTGATAGCTCGTATTGTTCTGATTGGAGGGTCAACTTTTACCTCAGGAAAGTGTGATAAAATACGAAGGGCTTGAATTGCTACCGTTTCTAGGGAGAAGAGTTTATCCTTAAATATACAAGCATTTCTTGTCAGCCATAGTCCCCAACTCAATATAAGAGGTAACACTTTGATCACCCTGTTTGCACCTGATTCTAACCATGATCTCCATGCCTTTTCAATATTGAGGCCCTACCATTGGTTGGCCTGAGATATGAGATCAGAACAAGATTTCCAAACTTGCATGCTAAAAGGAAAAAAAATGAAAAGATGGGATACTGATTTTTCATCTTCCTTGCATAAAATGTACAACCATGGCCTTTCTTTCTTTCTCTTTTTCATATTGTCCTAGGTGGGGACATGATTGTTCATCACACACCACAAAAATATCTTGGAATTTAGAGGACATTTAGTATTACATAGGCCCTTCCATCACCAAAGAGGCCATGTATTATGATGATCAATACTAAGATGGATATATCCCAACTCAGGAGTATAAGCCCCATGTGTTGCATGTTGCCAAACCAACTAATCCTCCCTCTTAGTGATCCTGATGTGTGAGATTTTGAGGGCTTGGATGTAGTCTCACCAAAAGGCCCTTTGTGCATTCTCCAAAACCACTTGACCTGCACTCTTCCAATAATGATAACAAATAGTGGTTTGGATCGACAATATGACGAAGAAAATTAATACCTCGAGTGTGAATCCTCTAGATGATATCATCCTGAAGAATATAGTTGTTCCCACTTCTAGGACACAGATTGGCCTACATTCTTATATTTTTTCCATTTTCAATACTCCATTCCAAACCATCTCCGTGTACATGAAAATATTTTAATATCACTTTTCATATCATTGAGAAGGAACCTCTATTCTTCAGAGGGTTCCTAATCCATTCTTCTAAGGAATCCAAAGATAAATATTTGTGTGTAATTACAAAATTGTGTAGAATCTTTGTTTTGACCAATCTCCAAGTGGCTTTTGCATCTAGGGATTTTGAAAAAAGAAAAGTATATTTTAATCCCCATCCACCTAGGGATTTTGGAACAACCAATTTTTTCCAGTTGACCCAAGGAAGAAAAAAGGAGTATTGAGTTGCAGCCGAGAGAAATTTAAAAAAAAATCTTTTGATTTTATAAAGAACTCATATTGGAATCCACGAAAGGGATATCCAATAAGCCTAGATGGCCTCTAGCACCTCTTTTACCAGTACCAATCTCCCGTCCTAAGATATTGTTAGGCACGGGCCTATTTTGAGAAGAAAGACTAATTTGGGCGCATGCCTATTTTTGGAGAAGAATAGGTGGCAGGAAAGCATCATGCAAAAAAAGAAGGAAAAACAACATGCAAGAGGAAAATAAACATGCAAGAGTAAAATCAACATGTAAGAGGAGAATCAATGTGGTGAGAAGGCAGACCAACCTAACCATGATAGTTTTAGGGTTTTTGACAAAGATTATAATGACTGTAAGCGAGTAGAGTAGTGTAAATAAATACCTAGTAGGTCTAGGTAAAGGGGTTTTGTAGGTTTTTTGTCATTATGGGTGAGTTAATAATGGTTAATACGATTGTAATAAGGTCATAGAAGAGTCAAGTAAACTAGATTTTGAGGGTTCAATCACAGGTTGAGGATCTTGGTGTGATCTAGTCTTCCTCACAGAGGTTCCTTAAGCTCATCATGATTGTATAATTGAAGATGTAATGCATGCAACGCCATATTTTGTAGCAAACTAAATAAAAGAGAAAAGAAGACAAATCTTTGTGAATGTACACCAGGAGGGGGTGAACCACACTAAAACTTGTGTTCTATGTGATGTTTCTTGAATGTTTAATTTATTTCAACGATTCGTTTATGAATGAATGGTTAATCTAGATGTAATAACATGCATGCATGAGGCAAAAGATGAATGAATATTAGAAATACTTAAATCATTAGTAATATTAATTCATGAAGAAGGAATAACCACCACACATATCCCCACTAATTCCTACACTACAAACACTTAGTATTATAGTCACCCATAAATCTATTTTGCGTGAGATTGGACGGTGCACTTTGTGTGTAGCGTTTCCTTCTAGTTCACTAGGATGTACGATAGTTTTAGAGGGTTTTGTTGGAAACCCATTCAGATCCGAACCTGGGTGAGCCCAAGAAGTCAAAGAAAGATCCAACCAACAAATGGTTTCATTGTCGGTTGGAACTGCATAGGATTGAGTGGACAAAATCCGTGGAAGAAACACATGGAGAATGAATGTATATAAGGGAATGTTGAGGCGATGGAATCCAACGAAGGCAGAGATTGAAATATTGTTGAAAAAAAGGGAACTTGAGTTTCTGAAGAAGGATAACATAAACCCTAAGTTAACAATGGTAAAATATTTGAAAAATACGTGTTTAGTGACTTGGATGAGGTATTTTTCTATGATTTCTCGCATTTGTTACAGGAGTGGTTATTGAGACCAAAAGATAACCACCCTAAAAATAGAATCAGACATTTAGAGTGGAATCTTGCGGAGGTCGTGCAGTTACAGCAAGTTAATAACAAATTTACACGTGTAGTAGATTTTTGGTTAGAGAGTATTGTTGTAGGGTTTATCACTGAATTTGTAGTAAATACCGCAAAGTCCTACAATGAAGAAGAGAAATATTTTCTAAAATGACCCAGAAGAAGATATATCAAATCGTTGTATACATCAATCAAGATTTTACAGTATAACAATGGTGTGATGACCATGGAATCAGACAACTAAACTTCCCTACGTACACGGGGGAAGGGGAGAAGCACTAACGGGAGGTGGAGAAATGGAGGAAGAGATGGATAATATAAAGAATGAGTCCATTGACCCAATTAGGATGGAAGAAGACCAAATAAAGAGGATAATGATAGAAGGTGCAAAGACGTGCAATAGAGCACCCTACCAATATAATATCAATAATAAGAAGAGAGACATAATTGATAAAGAGGTCTTGGAAATTAATAAAGAAGAGGTAGAGGATCTTCAAGATGTGCAGCAAATTAAGGAAATATTTTGTGCAACATATGATAGGAAAAAATGAGGTCAAAGTTCAGGGATAGAAGACAGAGCTCCAATCTAGATCATCGTCAGTGTGGAACCTACAAGTCCATGTGCGACTAGTACACAAGAAAGAACACGAACCTTTAGACAAACAAATTTTAATGGGAGAAGAAGAACAAGAAATGGATCCAATCAAGAAGCATAAACTGGGGGAGCCATTTCAAGTAGTAACATTCAAATATCTATATCGCGCAGAGGTAGTAGTTCAACATAGTTTAAAATTGCAGGACATGATCCCACGTTCAGATTACTAGAATTTCGAGGACATGGATCACGAGACCTTGAAAATCACTTATTCATCTGTGAGAAGATCTAGGAAGAAAAGAAGATCATAGATGAGGATACAAAACTCATGCAGTCATAGATATCATGCTAAGAGACTGTGAATTGGACTTGTATATGAGCCTAGATGTAAACAATCCACTAGGACTAACAAGTACTATTATAGAGGTGAAAAATTTACTGATAAATGAATTTTAGAATCCCATCTCGGAAGATCAATATATGAATGAAATGATTGAAATCAATAAAAAACAAATGAATATGTGTTAATGGGTCATGAGATACAGAAGGAGGCGGAGGTGTAATGGTGAAACACCTGAAGGCCAAACAGTCGAAGAGCCGAGAGTCGTCGATCTACAGAGGGGACACCTGTCACTAGATCGCGAGATCTAGGGAAGTTTACATTAGATTTTTAGTTTGATAATTGAAACATTCGAATTGCGAATCCCAAAGAGAATCTGAGTCGTCAGATCTAGAAAGGGGATGTGTGGCAAAAGATCATGAATTCCGAGTGAAGTCATGCCTGTAGAACGTGAAGGAGAAAGGTTCAACATCATCGAAGCTCGAACAATCGAAGCAAACAATAGTCATTGATATTTGTTGGACAGGTGTCACCTAATAGTGAACCTCAAAGGATTGTACTCCGGGGTTTTTGTAAGGTAGTGTTTCAGAATATTCCAAAGCATCGAAGGCCGAAGTGGTTAAGGGTCGTTGATCCCATAGGGAGAACATGGATTGTTGATATGTGAAGGGAAACATAGAGGACGAAGATTCACTCTGTTGGATAATCATTGGATTAGGGAGGATAGGTGTCAAGACATCTGAAACTCTAGAGACTTGTGTTGTTGAAATTTGAAAATGCCGAAGGCCAAAGTCTCGGAAATGACGAGAGGCATTGATGTGAATGTGGACCCGGGGCACTAGATCTAGTACTCCAGAGGAAATATGAGGACAGACAGGTCCAAATACCCAGAGAACATTTGGGTCATTGATCGAAGAAGGAGTAGTAGGCCCGTTGATATGGTCGAGGAGGCCAAAGTCCCAAAGATTCAAGGGCATCACTTTACCTCATCAAAAGCGCTAGCAAACCAGCAGATAAGCACATAATGGGGATTTGTGTTGTAAGGCCGTAGGAGCCAAGCCATACCTTTGTACAGGTAGAGAATAGGGTTTCCTTAATTGGTTGCCTGTAGCAGGTCCAAAATATAGTCATGTCTAGATAAACATTTATGGAATGTAGCCGTAGGAGTATGGCGCCATAATTGAGACAGTGATAGCACTGAGGTGGTGAAGACGATAAGCTCGTAGAGCCCTCTTTTGTAGTTAGTGGGACTTGAGAGAGAGATCTTAGTAGAGAGGTATTAGAAGTAGAACTGATGATAGAGTTAGATTAGGATATCTTGAGAGAAGCGAGACTTTTTTACAGTCCATTTTTTGTAAACATCTATATAGACACACAAAGATAATAGAAAAGCAATTTTTTTTGCATATCGTGTGTTTATGTATTTGTATTAATTTTTATGCTTGTATATGCCATTCATGTTGTGAATGTATGCACTGGTGAAGTATTGTATGAGTTTCAATTGTTTCTCGTCTTAGGATTTTCTAGTACAAAGTGTGCACATTGTCCGTAAGGAGTGCATTGACAAAGGTGAGTTAACCTCAAGAAAGATCAGGAGGGATACCGTTGAACCTTCACCAACATAAGTGCAAGGAGTGCACAGGAAGAAATCTATGTTGATTTCAGAAGGAAACAAAGTTATTGAACACTCTGTAAAAAGGAGCTCTCCAAAGTGTGCATCGAGCAAGGAGAATGCCAAGAGGGCGAGAATAATTTATTTTCAAGAAATCCTTCTGATTTGAGTTTGATGAATTACCAGAAACACAAGGCGTGCATGGGAGATCAAAACCTTCTAAGGGGACAATATAAAAAAAGGTAACGCAAAGAATGCATAGGAGACAGAATTATTCTATGTCCTAAATCTTGGAAGGGATACCACTTTCAAAGGCGAGGACAATATCCAGGAATCAAATTTGTAAGAGGAGTAAAGGTCGAAACCTGTGAAGACCTACGAAATCTTCTAGGATAGGAGAGATCAAAATTTCAGGAGTAGGAGCAACAACAACTGTCAGATTGGTTGTATGCAGAATCCTAGTTTGTTGGATTAGTGCCTGGCGAACAAGGATACCACAAGAGAACAAGGAAAATCTCATCCATTAGATATGAGTGCAGAGGGTCAAACACCGTTGGATCCAGGAAGAAGTGCACGAGATTTAACGCTTTGTGTACACACAGGAGAGCGGACGTGCTAAAGAGACAAAGTGCCGAAAACCATTTGGGATCATCCATCAACTGGAAGGACACGTGGCAGGAATATATTGATTTCAGATGGAAATGCTCCGGGAAGTGAAACTTCAAAAGCCTGAAGAGATGAAGGGCCAAAATGAATCTGGGTCGCTAGATTCAAACAGAATACATGTCAATGGGTCGTGAAATATAGAAGGAGGTGGAGGTGTAATGTTGAAACACCCGAAGGCTGAACAACTGAAGAACTAAGAGTCGTCGATCTGCAGAGGGGACACTTGTCACGAGATTGCGAGCTCAGGGGAAATTTACATTAGAGGTTCAGTTTGAGAATTACAATTCTTGAATGACAAAGCCCGGAGAGAATATGAGCCGTCATATATATAAAGGGGATGCATGGAGAAGGATCACTAATTCCAGGTGAAGTCACTCTGGGAGAACATGAAGGAGAAAGGTTGGACATCGTCAAAGCCCGAACAGTCGAAGCAGACGATAGTCATTGATCTAGGTTGGACAGGTGTCACCTGATCGTGAACTTTGAAGGATCGTACTCCAAGGTTTTTGTTAGGTAGTGTTTTGCAATATCCTGAAGCACCGAAGGCCGAAGTAGTTAAGGGTCATTGATCCCACAAGGAGCATGTGGGTCATTGATCTGTGAAGGGATGCGTATAGGAAAAATATTCACTTTGTTGGATAACCGTTGGATCAGGGAGAACAAGTGTCAAGAGATCTGACACTCCAGAAGGATTCACTCTGGAGACTTGCGTTGTTTAAATTTTAAAACGTCGAAGGCCAAAGTCTCATAAATGACGAGAGTCATCAATATGATGGTGGACACACAATGCCAGATATAGGACTCCCAAGGAAAGTGAAGGAAGGATAGGTCCAAAGACCTGGAGAAGATCTCGATTGTTGATCGAGAAAGGAGTTGTAGGCCTGTTGATCTAGTTGAGGATGCCAAAGTCCCAAAGAGGGAGAGGATTCATTGATTCGAAGTACGCATGGTGAGAGATCGAGCCATTTCAGAGAAATTTCTTCAGAAGAAAGGGACGTTTCAAATTGGAAAGTCTCAAAGGCCATATCCGCGGAGGAGATCGTAACCGCAGGTTCATAGAGACCAGGTGTTTCTGTGTTATAGATTAGACTACCAACAACGTTTGCATATGAAATACGTTCCATGTTATCTATTTCTTCCTATGACTTTGGAAATTGTTCAATAGTTATCCTTGATCCCACAGGAATTGGCACCTTCATAGTTTTGCAATCCTTCATGTTGAAATGTTTCATTATTATTTCATATACTTCATCCCGTTCAACCAGATATTTCTAGCTTCTTGATCTCTCTTAATATCCATTCTTAGAATGAACATTGTTGCACCGAGATCCTTCATGTCTAACTTTGATGATAGCTTCTTCTTCACGTCCTTTATTGCATCCATGTTGTTTCCAATCAACAACATGTTGTCGACATACAATGCTACATATATGAAACACCCACCTTCTTATTTGGAATATATGTAGTGATCATATTTTCTTATCACAAATACCAAACTAAGGAAGTACGTGTCAAATTTTTGGTACCACATCCTTGGTGATTGCATTAGACCATAAAGAGATCTTCTTAGTTTTCACACCAAATATTTATTTCCCTTTACTACAAAAAGTTTAAAACCGTTTCATGGAGATTTCCTCTTCCAGGTCCCCGTGTATGAACATTGTTTTCACATACATCTATTCTATTTCCAAATCAAATATTGTAGCCAAAGACATTTGTACTCTAGTGGAAGTTAATTTTTCAACAGGGGAAAAAATATCACCGAATTCGACTCCTTCGACTTGGAAATATCCTTTCATTACTAGTCGAGCTTTGAATTTCTTCACTTGATCTACTACGTTCATATTCTTTTTGAGTACCCATTTTCTACCGCCATGATTTCTTCCACTAAGTAACTTGAATAAATCCCATGTCTCATTCTTGTGCAAGGATTCCATCTCTTCGACCATGGCTTCTTTCCATAGTTTTTTCTCTAGTAAGTTGACTTCCTCCCCGACCATCTTGGGTTCATCGTTGGTGTCACTTAACACAAATTTGGAACAAAATTCGAGTGATCTATACCTTTCAACTCATTTTCTTACTTTTTATGAACTCCTTACAATCGGGGTCAGTTGTTTCACCTCTTATTCTTATTCATTTGACTCACCTGAATCATCTTCTATGGTAGTTCAAACAAAACCTTCTCTGTATTAGTCTCCAACCGAACAACTTATACAGGTTCAAACTTACTTCCGACTTCAATGAAGGCGACATGTAGACTATACATTATTTTCCTTGATGTGGGATATCATAGTATATATTCTTTCATTACTTCTTTGTATCCAATGAAAATGCATTTGACTACCTTTTTTGTCCAACATGCTCCATTTTCCTTGTGAACATGCACAAATGCATCATAGAAAAATAATTTGATATTGGAAACCAAAGGATACTTACCCTACCATACCTCATGCGGAGTCATGTCGACTAGTGCCGACGAAGGAGACATATTCACTAGATATTTGGTAGTGTCGACTACCTCTGCCCAGAATTCTTATGCAATCTCAACACCACTAAGCATGCTCCTTTCCTTGTCGATCATTGTTATTTTCATTCTCTCGACAACTCCATTTTGTTGTGGTGTATATGGTGTGATATTTTTACGTGCTATGCCACACTGCTTGTTGAAATGATGAAATTATTTTCCACAAAATTCACCACCATTGTAAGTTCTCAACACCTTAATCTTCTTATCTTTCTGGTTTTCTAAAAGAGATTTAAACGCTTTCAATTTCTCGAAAACCTATGATTTATTCATCAGGAAATATATCCATGTTCTCTTGGAAAACAAATCTATGAAGGAGACATAATACATGGATTCACCACGTGAACGAACTGAAACAGGGCCAAACATATCACTATGAACCAACTCTAGAATCCCATTTTCACTTATCGCTCCATATGGGAACCTCACCCGACTTTGTTTTCTATATATACAATGTTCACAAAAGTCAAATTCTAAATTATATGAACAAAAGACTTTGGCCATACATTTTTTATGTATAGTTAAAAGTCCTTTCTCTCTAATGGGTCCCATCCTTTTGTGCCATAGCATGGTCGAGTCAACTTTATCATGAATTTTCGAGTTGGTTTGAATCAACTTAGCCTGAGTCGATTTGAGTCGATTCGAATTTGAGTCGACTTGAGGAACAACGATGTTGTTGCATCCAGTCGAGTTGGCACTCCCTAATAACTTGTATAGGGTTCCAATCCAAACTTTCATTACTACCATCACACCTCTCACCATATTGCATGAATCCTTCTAAAATAGAGTGTGCACCCCTGCATCACTCATCTCCTTAACAAATATTAGGTTTCTTTCCAAACCCGAAATGCGTAGCAGACATGGAAGGGTTCTACTCCTCCCATCCTACAGTATCAGTCAAATTCATCCTCGTTTGAAAATTTTATTCGTCGGTATGGTACCTGAACAAAATATTTTCCATTGTTCTTTATCTACAAGAATATCTTCATCTTTAAGCTTCCAAAGCTTGAAATTATGGCCATTGAATTTTCGATCTCTATTCTCGAGCTGATCATGATTCTTTGAACATGATCTTAAAATATTTTAGACTTACAACTCTTACTGGACCTAGGGTTTAGCTCATATGCAAGGTTGTTAAACCAAGCTCTAATAACACATGTTAGGAAATAAGAAACACTTTCACACTAAACCTAGAAGAAGAGAGGAAGAAATATTTAATCAAGAAATTAAATGACAAAGAAAACACATAGTACGCAGATATTTTATCGTGGAAACCCAAACTTGGAAAAATAGCATTCCTTGAGAATTATTCACTCTTGTTGTCTTATTCATTTAGAATAAAAGGTTACATGTATAACATTAGTCCACAACTCATACACAATTGAAATCATACCCTTTCGATTACACAAGAACAACCTTGTACACAATTTGGCTTACATCTACATGACTAACAACCTCTATGATTACACACTCTTGAAAATTATCCATTCATCATACAAAGATTGATTTATTGATTAGATTTTACATCATTACAACACACCTTCTTTATATGTTTTACAACATGAAAAATCCCAAATAAATGACACCCAAAAACGATGTAGATCCATGCATATCATTAGATACAAATCCCTTGAATCTCGGGATTATGTTAAAGGTCGACTAGCAAGTCGGATTACTAGTCAACTACCATTGGAGCTTCATTCGGTCTTCAATCAGTTTCCACAAGCCCGCTTGTCGACCTCTTGTCAATTTGCCTTTTTGACTTATTGTCAAAGTATTTACCACATCGAACCACCTCGATCTTCAACTTCGACTTTACCTAGTCAAATTACCTCAATGTTCGACTTCGACTTTATCAAGTCGACGCACCTCAACCTTCGTCTTTGACTTTACCCTCTTGAACCACCTCGAACTTCGACTTCGATTTTATATGGTCAACCCACCTAGACCTTGGATTCGATGTCAATCCACCTCAACTTCAATTTCTATTCAATCCACCTCGACTTTCATGGAAAAGAATATAACAACCCAAAAATGTGAAGAAAAATATACACTCTAACTCACCACACCTTAAGAACTATAAAAAAGAAGTGCATAGGCTTGTGGATAACTTTATAGAATTCAATATCAATACTATTCCTCAATCTTATAACTTACTTGTTGATTCCATAGCTACAAGAACATTAAGGTTGTCCCCATTGGAAGACTCTGAGGATTCTAGGTTCACTATAGAGTTGTTATACACAACCTCAATCCCTCACAATATCACCAATTAAAGAGTATTTGAGGAAGATGAGAATATCATGTATATTTTTAACCAATTTAGAAAACTTTAGAGAAATAGCCATCGATGATGAAGAGTTTCAAGAAATATTTGTTGAGAATAAGAACTAAGATTGGTTGAAAACCACTTTCTGGACTAAATGGGGAACCTTTGCATATAAATGGATGCTTTTTGGCCTAATTATTGTAGGAGCCACTTTAGAGAGAGCTATGGAAATTTCCTTTAGAGGACTCATAAACATATGTGTAGTGGTTTATCTCGAGTATGTTACAATTTACTCAAAAAATAGATCAAACCACATATACTCTACATGACTAAAATTTTTGAGAGATGTAGGAAATATGATATTTCTGTTAATCCAAAAAAAAAAAAATTGCATATCCAAGTGAAAACTTTTAGGCCGTATCATCTCTAAGTATGGCATCAACATTGATCGTGAGTGGGTTAAATTAATTTCTCAAATTCCTCTCCTGCATAACAAGAAATCCATGCAATGATTTTTTACAAAGATCAATTTCGTAAAAAAATTATTATTGATTTTGCTAAAACAATTAAACCATTAGAGAAAATGATACACAAAGATGCATAATCTAAATGGAATAAGGATGAAAAATAAGCCACATAACCTTAAGAACTGGAAAGGTCAGATGCGTCTAGATGATTATCTTTATGGTCTAATGAAGTACTTTATGTCCCACTAAGTAATGACTCATAGTAATCCCATCTCTCTTATTTTATTCATCATGGCACATTCCCAAAACATTTAAATTCACAAGGAAGAAGAGTGCTCTTATTGAAATCTGCTCAGTATCATCTCATAAATTATGTATTATTCTAGAAAAAGCATGATGGCATTTATTGAAATGAGAAAGAAGATGTAGATAAGGTTCTAAAAAAATTGTACAATGTCCAAGTTGGTGGGCATTTTGTGGGAGAGACGATAACCCATAAAATCCCTACGGAAGAATATTATTGGACAACATTGTTTATAAATTCTAAGAACCGTGTTAGGACTTGTAAGATTCGTCAGTTCAGGGAAGGTAAAGAAAAGAAGACCTCTACCCTGTTGCAACCAATTAAATTTTCCATCACATTTGAACAATGGGGAATAGATGTCATAGGAGAGATCATTCAAAATACCTCAAAGTGGCACATGTACATCCTAACTGCAATTGATTATTTTACCCAATGCTGAGAAGCCGTTCCCCACACCTGCATTAATGGAAAGGTATTTATCTAATTTTTAGAACAACACCTAAATACTAGGTTTGGGATACCATCTGTGATTGTGTTGGACAATGTTGTTTACTTCTCCTCTACTCTCCTAATTGAGTTTACACTAGACAAAGGGATAATATTAAGGCATTTTTCTAACTACAATCCAGAGGGAAATGGTGTAGAAAAATGTATGATAAAAATATGATTAGGATTTTGAAGAAAAATATCTCTGAAAAACACAAGAATTGGCACAATTATCTATGCAATGTACTTTGGGATGATAGGGTAACCCCTAAAGCATCCCTCCGGAATTCGTCATACTTTCTTGTTTATGGGTAGCACACTATCTTGCCAATAAATATATATCTCCCATCTTTCCACGTCTCCAAGGCCTTTCGAGGTCAGTCTCTTTCGATCATGCAACAATTCAAAGCTCATCAACAATTGGTAAACAAATGGTTTCAAAAACCCAAAGACAGAATATTAAGGTATTCCACTAATTACTATCCAAAGGGAAATATTGTTGCAAAATCTACCAATAAAAATCTGATTAGGATTCTGAAGAAAAAAATCACAAGAATTGACATAATGCTTTACACAATGCACTTTGGGTTGAAAGGGTAAACCCTAAGGAATCCCCCAAGAATTCCCCATATTTTCTTGTTTATTGGCAGGAAGACATCATTCCAACAAATATGTATCTCCCATGTCTAGAGCTATCCGAGGCCTCTAGAGGTTAATCTTTTTCAAGCATGCATTAATGTATTGAGACACTCCTTAGGCTAGAAGAGGAAAGGGAAAGCGTCCGGAAAAAATTTGAAGTTCATTAACAATTGGTAAAGAGATGGTTTGACAAACAGAAAGTTCGTGACAAAAAATTTAATGTGGCGAACCTTGTTTTCCGTCTTGTAGTTCGAAAGTTCTGAAGGAGATAATGGAAATGAAGGAGAGTATGGATCATGTCTTACAACAAAACTAATGAGGATCCCACCCCGACACAGACTTTGTACGTATACTAGCACGCAGCGGCAGTCGGCTGGTGAAAGCCGATAGGTATCGGCCTTAAAACCCAGCGCACGCAGTTAAAATTAGTTCAAACCCTAGCCAGGCGCATGAAAAAAGTAAAAGAATCTCACGCATGGGATTAAAACCCAGTAACAGGAAAAAAGTAAAAGAAACCCCGTCGAGGTATGGAAAACAATAAAAAAACACGTCTGGCACGACATTCCAACGTTTCGGTTTAATCATGTAAATGTAAGCGTGACAATAAAAATTTTCAGATATTAATTTTTGTTAATCATTTAAACTTGGTAAGTATATGGTTTTACATTAATTTCTTAATATGATTAGGTAAATGTAAAAAAGTAAATAGGTTAAGCCATATATTCATAAATGCAATGAAGTTATTAATAATGAATAGTATTCATTGATTTGAGAGGACGACAAGGAATATGCTAACATCTTTTATTGCTAACCATCAAATTAGGTTTTTAGATTAAAAAATCATTAATTACACACATTGTAATTAGGTATAACAATAACACATATATAAACCTAATTACATATACGTGGAGATATATGGGTTGGTAAACCATAAGAAGAACACATTCTTACAAAACAATGTGAGATTAATGAAAAAAATAAAAATCTAATATATATTGGATTTGTGCAAGAAGAATAGGTTGGTGAGAGGAAAACATGGAAATAGTTAGAAATATAAAATTAATAAGATTTTTTTTTCCTGGAATAAGAGATTTTTTTATATAAATAATAAAATACAGAAATTTTATTTCTTTCTAATTCCAATTTCCTTCTGATTCCAATTCTTTGAATTATAAAAAAATACATATTTTTCATTATTAAAGTATCACAAAAATTCTAACATACATTACATATACATAGATTTATACTTGAAAAAATATAATTGTAAAAATTTTTATAAGCATTTAAAAAAAAAGGGATGTCTAAAAATATATATAACATTGATTTCTACAATTTATTAAAAAAAATACATATTTTTGACTATTAAATTATTTTAATTAAATTATTTCAATATTTAACATGTGTTTCTTTTTTGAAGTTATATATTTAAATCAAGAGGGATACGGTATGTATGTATTTTTTAGTAAACTTTAAGGATATATATATTTTAGTATATTTCAAACAAAAGAATACACCAATTTAATTTCTAACTTCACCCTTTAAAAAAAACATATAATACACCAATTTAATGTCTAATTTATCCTTCTGCATTAAAAAAACAAACATGTATAACATCCATGATCTTCTGATTTTGTGGACTGACATCGTTCAAAGGCCTCTTCTTCGGGGATTCTTATCTGCCCCCGTGTCTCGTCTTACACGCCTTTATCATGTGATATCTTCGCCTCAATTTCTTAATCTTACAGAACCACGTGGAGGTGTAGGAGCCCAAATGGAAGTTCTAATTGGCAGGTTGGAGTTGTAATGGGCGACTTTTCATTGACAAACTCGTCTTCTTGTCCTAAAACAGATTTCTTGACAAAACAGGTTTATTTGCCAACACTGCGGCAAAGTCGGCTGGTGAACGCCGATTAGTATATGCAGTTAAAACGTATACTAGCACACAGCGGCTGGTGAACGCCGATTAGTATATGCAGTTAGTATATGCAGTTAAAACGTATACTAGTAGGTTTGTTAATCAGTAACTATGCCATAACTAGTTCAGTTTAGTTAGATAAGGAAAAGTAATTAATAGTTTATGGGTACTAGATATGTTAATCAGTATGAGATTTTTTTTTTTTTAAATATGAATTACAGATTTTATTTCTATAAATTCTTTTGTAATATATCCACTTTTCTCAATATCAATTTGTCAAAATATAAAATTAAAAAATTACTATATAGATTTTTTGTGATAAGATTTTTTTGTGATTTATCAATGTGTGAAAAAAATAAAAAGAAAAAAAATACTATTTTATCAATGTGTGAAAAAAAACAAAAAAATTACTATTCTATTAATTTTAATAATTGAAATCGACCGTAAGACCATCAAGCTGACCACCGAATTTTTTTTTTATGAAAATAACAAAAACAAAAAAGTTACTATTAATAATAATTGAAATTGACCGTAAGACTATCAAGCTCACCACCGATTAGATGTATGAGTAATTATATATTTTTAATTTATTTTGTTTGATTGATGGGAGTAGCTTGTATAATAGCCATTATCATTGCCTTATTTTTGTCTTTTGATCATAAAAGCATTTAGATATATGTCCGTTGAAAACGTTCAGAGCCTTGCCTTAAATATTGCAGTTTTAAAATCAAGCAATACTGTTTTTTAAGTAGTGAACTTATGTTATTTGTTTATTATATGTTGTTAGTCTTATGTGAGATTAGATAATATTATATTAAAAAATAATAAAAAAATTAAAGTGGTTGAATTATAAAAAATTAAATTACTAAATAAGCGTATATGAGTACACCAACGGAAACACCGTTAAAGAAGGAAATTATATTTCAGTGGATAAGAACTGTCAGCAAGGATTAGACAACTTAAATTAAAAGATCGTGACAACACTTATCCTAGTATTCCCACATTGGGAAGATACATTTCATGTGCATGTAGATGCATCAACCATAGCACTTGGAGAAATTATGGCACAAGCAAGTGCAGGGGACTTAGATCATCCTATAGTCTTTGTAAGCAAAAAATTGTCAGAATCAGAGCATGATTAAAACACCACAGAAAGAGAAGGTCGAACCATGGTATACGCACTTCAGAAGTTCATGCACTACTTAGTAGGTGAACACTTTAAAATGTTCACAGACCATTCCACCCTCAAATATTTAGTCAATAAGACAATGTTGAGGGGGAGGATGTGTACATGGCTATTGTTATTCCAAGAATTTTATTTTGAAGTAATAGTCAAATCATAGAAGCTTAATGAAGGATTCGATTACTAATCAATCCACCATCAAAAAATTCAAGAGCTATATATATCAAGACAACAACACACTTCTTGTTTGAGAAAGTGATCACCATATTTGGATGTTCAAGGATTTTGATGAATGACCAAGGAACTCATTTTATCAAAAATACCATTAGGGCTATGGCCAAGGAGATTGAATTCTATCACCAAAATATTACACCATATCATCCTCAGGAAAATGGAACAATAGAAGCTTTCAATAAGATCTTGGAAAATTCTTTCACTAAGATCTACAATGTCAATATAGATTATTGGGACTCAAAAATACCTGTAGTATTGTGGACATATAGGACTACATGTAAGAAGTTGATAGGAAAAACACCATTTAGATTGGTGTATGGGCAGTAAGCATTAGTGCCATTAGAATTTAGGGTACCCATTCTGCGTGTAGCAACAATTAATAACATGATAGAAAGAAGTGCAGTATATGAAATGTTAAATAAACTAATGAAAATGGAAGAGGACACGATTCTGGAAGGATTTCACTAGGAAGTACAAAAAGAAAGAGAAAAATACCAACATTACATGCATATTAAGAAGAAGAGTTTTAAGGAGGGAGACCTAGTCCTGCTCTATGGTAGTGAATTTTTTCAACATCCTGGTAAGTTTAGAATGCATTCTCTAGGACCATATGAAGTAAAAAATGTCACCAATGGGGGATCTATGAAGCTAAAATATTTGGTAGGAAAATAACTAAAAGGAATGATCAACGGTAGTCGACTGAAACTGTATAGGGATTGTCAACCTACTAACCCTTAAAAGTTACAACGGAGTGATAAAGTCATGCACATAGTGTACTATAGAAGGGATTAGGATAGAAAAATGATAAAAATAAATAAAAAGGAGAAAAAGAAGAAAAAATAAATACAAAAGTAGAAAAGAAAGAAAATACAAAATACTGGGAAATATCATACGCAACAGATAGTGGAATCAACATGACAAAAAGAAAAGGTGTTCATGTACAAAATTTGGTTGACAGAAAGAAAACACCGCACACTGAGGGAAAGTCACATAAAAATGTATGGTACATCGAAAAAGTGCAGCACATGAGAAAAGGGACCAACGATCGGAAAAGAAAAAACTAACTGTTAGGTTAAAAAGGAACGAATTGGGCATTTATGAAACAGAATGAAGCATACTCGACGAGCTTCAATGCATTAATAACAACCAAAGAAGCTTTTCCAAGAATATTTAAGGAACTTACGATTCTCTATATAAAATGGAAACGCAGACCAAACAAGACTTATTGTGAATTTTCAAACCCATGGAGCTAAGGAGATTGAATACGAGAGATGATCTGGTGAATTGAGAGATCGTAACAACCGAACTTTAATCAGAGAAGAAATAATTACCCATGATGGAACCTTCAAAGGTCGAAAAACCAATCCAAATAGCACGAAAAACACATAGTAGTCTCAGGTCACCGCAGGAAACCACAGAGGCAGAAAAAGAACTACACAGAGAGAGGGAATCATTGACATCGACGCAATTCCCTCACCGCAGGTCAAACCATTGAGTGCCACACTAGTAGAGGAAGAATAACAGATCCTGATGATGGCTGATATGGATATCGACAGGTAGCAAGGTCACAAAAAAATAACCGCAGGAAACCCACAACAACCTCCCAGAGGTGAAGGAGCCCACAAAAAGAATGGTGGTGACAGTGAATTGACAAAGTCTAATGGACCAAGACCACAACCTATGGTGGGGTTCATGCAACAAGAATAAGTACATATTAGAGACATCGTAGGGTAGACACAGTCAGTCAGGGAAGAGATAGAACTAGAGTGTGGGACCTATAACGCATCAGTAAAAATAAAGGTCAAACAACCCATCATGTGGTCCCCATGCAAGCAAACCGCCGCCTCAATTGTTTTACCGCTCATTCTAGAGGGGGTGGAAATACTAATATATGCAGACCATGATGTGTCTACCACCAACAAATTCCCATAATTTTCACAAAAGGTGTACATGGAGAGCCTAGGAATAGAGCCATTTGGAGACCCAATACTACAACAAAAGCATTGGGCGGCATGCCTGGAAAACACAACGATCTTGAAATTAGTAGAGATTCCCTACTTCGACAGGGGGAAAGAGGTGAAAAACCACATCAATCAGTTGATGGCGGTCCTCCATGGAGGATTTTTATGGTTAGAAGAACATGTATCCATCGACGTAGAGTTGATTGAATTCATCACAGGTTTTCCATCAAACTGTGAGATTCTCACGCAGTACTTGGATGGAAAAGCTAAAGAAAATTCTCTTGCAGAAGAGATGAAAAAGATATATGGGACAAAAACAGGCTCAAGAATAATTATTATAAAGTGAATCAATGACAGGACCACTAGTATGGGAACAAAATCAATGGCATGTAAGATATTATGCCAATGTTGAAAGGAGGAGGTCCCAGCAGGGGTTGTCGCAACAACAGTATAGTGTACAAATGAAACCATGCTCAGTTGGGCCCCATATTTACTAAACATGTTCCTAGATGACTACAAGGATGTGTAGGACTTGGGAACAAAGTTCCACTACTCCTAGTTGATTATTTGATAGCACTAATTGGCTAGAAAGAGCCTCCCTTATCATACTTCTACCAAAGGGTAGGACGTTGTCTCGCAACATGGTACACACTAATGATAGCACTTCAGACCTAAAATGAAGAAGTGGTAATTCTAGAACCTTTGCTTAGTATCTCAATGAAATACAAGAGATCATAGCCAACACTTGGAGGATAAATTAGGAATTAGTTTCATAATATCAAGGGATAACCAACTTTAGGGATACGCGACAAAACATGTGGATCCAAGCATGCTGGGATCCATAGAGAGAATGGTAGCAACCTTGATTCTACATCAATGAAGAGGAACTTAAAATAATGAAATAATGACATGATGACTGAAAGATACTAGTCATCACCAAGGACATGTCCAAGGGAAAATAAGTGGAAGGAGGGTCATCCAAGACTCCTACACGAGACAACGTTGCACCAAAGAAATAAACACAACAGGGGAGGCCCGGTCAAAATCCAGCACAACAGAAGAAGGGAAGCACTCCAAAGAAGGATGCATAGATAGAAAAGAAGGACAATGCCCTAGTGCAGGAAGAAAAATGAAGTGGGGACACAAAGACACATGAAACAGGGCCACCCAAATGACCAATTATACATATAGTAGGGTTTTGCACGAAGGCCAAGGCCGATAAACAAATCCCATAATATACAATCACTGAGGATGATGTTGATCATGCCACAAAGAGAGTATAGGATCATGTAGCGGAGGATATTGAAGAGACTGAGAACCAAAGAGGAAGGATACATAACGAGTTGGATGTTATTAAGTAGGTCTTAGAGAATATACAAGCAATGAAAAGGAACAAAAGATGAACATAACTGATCCCCCCAGTGACCGAAGCAAAGGATAGGACCACACAAAACGAATAAGACATCATTTAGACCATAGCGCAAGGAAGTTTGAGCTTCCAAATAACAACATAGATGTTCTATATGGAAGAGAACATATCCTAGACACCACTCAAAGTTCTAGCACATATACAATTCATATTGGAGAAAATACCAACAAAGGAACTATAGAAACTGCAAGTTAGTGTCGCATAGAAAGTGCAATCGCGAGAAAGAATAGACGTGGTAGAATTGAAGGTAAATAAAAATGGAAAGGATTCCCTAGAATTGGTGGTTGAGCAGGTAAATCTGGATACAAAAGAGTAGAAACATCACACAAATAACTTATACCAAAAGTTGAAGGAAGTCTTCACAAGAATTCCAGAAAATGCACATGTATCCTTGACCAATGCAGAAGGACAGATCCAAATCATCGCGAAGATGCTCAATCACTACAAGAAGGAGATTGAGTATTTTAAATGAAAGTTAACCACAACTCCTCCTCCTAAAGTTATGGATGAAAGGGAACAACATGAATACCTACAAGTGGAAATGATGGAGAAATAAGTTGAAAAGGTCGCACAACTTTTTGACAAGACCGTGTAGCTATGGACGATGTTGGAACAATATGATAGGGTCCAACAACTAGACTAGCAAGAGAAGGTAATCACCATTTAAATCCAGGAGCTGAAGCATCGAAAAAATTCCATCAGAATCACATGGAATTTTAAGGGTGCATAGGAGATTAAGACTCTACAGACAGAATTAAATCCTACAAGGAATAACTATCATGCAAGACAAGCCCACTCAGAACCTTTCCAAGAGAAATTGGTGCAAATAATTGTGAAAATGGAGAAGGAAAATAAAATAAGGGCTCAATATAATGATGAGAGTGGGGAGTCTCTTAAGGAACATATCATAGCATAGAGGGTAGAAGAGCTCACAGGGAAAGATGCATAATCTAGAGAAAAAGGAGAAGAGTTAGAAGGAAAATTTCATAGCTTGGAAGAGGTTGTATAGGTAGTGAGAACCACCTGAGTGGCTCAGGAAGAGTCACATGTCATTTTGGGGGGGCTGTTGGGAGAAGGCCTATTTTGAGAAGAAAGGATAATTTGGGCATAGGCCTATTTTTGGAGAAGAACAGTTGACAGGAAAGCAACATGCAGAAAAAGAAGGAAAAACAACATGAAAGAGGAAAAGAAACATGTAAGAGGAAAAACAACATGCAAGAGGAGAAGAAACATTGTGAAAATGGAGGTAGCCCTAACCATGATAGTGTTAGTGTTTTTGAAAAGGATTGTAAGGGATATAATCTAGTAGAGTAGTATAAATAAAGACCTAGAAGGTCTAGGTGAAGGGGTTTTGTTAGTTTTTGGTCATTATGGGTGAGTTGATAATGGTTACTATGATTGTAATAAGGTGGTAGAAGAGTCAATTAAGGAATATTTTGAGGGTTAGGTCACAGACTAAGGAGACTAGTGTTATATAGTCCGCATCATAGAGGTTCCTTAACCTCATCATGATTGTATGATTGAAGCTTTAATGCACGCAACACCATATTTTGTAGCAAACTATAATAAAAGAGAAGAGAAGAAAAATATTTTTGGACATAGACAAGGAGGGGGTGAACCATGATAAAACTTGTCTTATATGTGTTGTTGCTTGAATGTTTAACTTCTGTTAACGATTAGTTTATGAAATAATTTTTAAGCCAGATATATTAGCATGCATGCATAGGGAAAAAGATGAATGAATCTTAGTACTACTTAAATCATTAGTAAGATTAATGCATCAAAAGGTAAGAAACACCCCACAGATCCCCACTCATTCCTAGACTACAAAAACCTGATTATTGAAGTCTTCCATAAAGCTATCTTGGGTGAGACTGCGAGGTGCACTTTATGCATAGCGTTTCCTACTGGTTTACCACGAGGGCGGATATTTTTAGAGGATTTTGTTGCAAACCTATTGAGATCCAAACCTGGGTCAACCCAAGAAGTGAAAGAAATATCCAACCAACATATATCCACCTGAAACTCCAAACTTTGAGTCTCTTTTCTAGTTTTACTATGATCCATAATAAATAAGATTTCTTGTAGGAGTTTGGATTGAGATAAATGCCTAGATATTTAATTTCAGAATAGAGGTATTTTACCTCAAATGGGAATCAAGAATAATAATGGAGAAGATAAACATCCTCTAAGTTCATAAAAAAAATAGTGTACTTTATTTCATTAACTTTCATTCCTGTGGCTCTTTTGAAAAGTTCCAAAATTTCATACAATTTATTCACATCATCCTGATTTCCATTACAAAAAATCAGCACATCATCTACAAAAAGTAGGTGAGTAGTCTATAGATTTGATGATATTGAAATACCTTGAAACTAACACCACCTCTTATCTTCCACTAGAGACTTGATAAGTACTTTGGCTAAAAGAAGAAAGAGCAATGGAGATAAAAAACATCCTTGTCTCATGCAACGTTCTGTATTAAAAAATGATCAGGTTTCCCCATTGATGAGTACAATGAACGAAACCAAAGTTAAGAAGCTCATCACCCATTGAATAAAAGTAATATCAAACCAAATATGGGTTAGAAACAATATGATGTATATCCAAATCACCCTATCATAGGCCTTGAACATGTTAGTCTTCATAATTGCACTTTTTCCCACCTTTGTTTTGAGGCTATGAAGACCTTCTTGAGCCACCATATTGCTTTATGAATCTTCCTACCTTATAGAAACCCAAAATATTTTTTGGACACCGATGGTGAGAGGATGGATTTGATTCATCTTGCTATAACTTTACCTGCCACCTTATAGATGCAGTCGCAAAGAGAAATTGGTCTAAAATCATTTGTAGTTTGGGGGAAGTCTAATGTAAGGATAAGGGAAATTAAAGTTGACTTTAAAGGAGCATTCATATGACCCCAGGAACGTGATTCCTCCACTAATACCAACAAATCCTTTCCAAGAAATTCATAAAATCTTAGGAATAATTCAATTGGCCATCCATTGGGGCCCGAAATTTTGTCCTTTTCAAAACAATGAAGAACTTCTTGAAGTTCAAATTTGCATAGCTCCTCGAAAAGAAGTCTGTTTTCTTCATCATTAACAAACCTTCAGACAAAAAGGGCTACTCTAATGATGTCAAAAATTGTGGCCCTTCCATCAAATTTGAAAAGGTTCTGGAAGTGATCCTTACCTAACATTTCTATTCCATCAACATAGTTTACATCTCTTCCAAAGGAATCTTTGAATCTCCAAATAGTATTTGAGAATTTCCAATCTATAGCATAGGCCCAGAAGAATTTAGTGTTTTCATTGCCACATTCCATCCAAACTACTTAGATTTTGAGACGCCATTCTTCCTCTCTATCCTCCAAAATTTTCTTCTTTTTTTATTCCAGCGTGGCCAACTTTTCCTTTGAAGAAAGACATAAAAACCCACCTCCCTATGAATCATAAATGATTTAAAGATCACATTAAATATCCTTTAATTATTTTTCATCCTTAAACTTCTTATTTTTTTCCCTTTCCTTTATGGATTTATTCATAGCTTTAATATTCTCCCATAAGTGGATTTCCTTCGTGACCCTAGAACTAAGGATAAAATGTAGCCAGATGTTTTTGATTAAGGAATGAAATTTCATATATTTAAGGCAAATGGAATTGAATTTGAAAGGGCTAGCAATATTTCTAGGTCCCCCTTCGATTTCAAGCTAGATAGGAAAGTTGGCAGAATCTCCACCACTATTGACCTACTACCTGGAAAAAAAAAGATGAATCCAAGAGACTTTCTGACATAAAGAATCTGTCAATTGTCTTGGAAATTATATCTTCTCCCACTCTTTTATTCCTCCACATCATCCTCAACCTAGGAACATCAATAATAATCAATCCCTTTAGACTTGACATCTGTGAGAAATAGTTAGACTATGGATTAGGGAAAAATTTAGGCCCCCATACTTTTGCTTCCCCCATAGAGAAATTTGGATCCCCTCCAAAAATCAAAATCTTTGATTTCATGAAGTTTTTTCTAAACATGGAGTCCCAAAAGGACATATGATATACATATAGGCCATATATTATTAATATTGTCACAAACATCCCCAAGTCCACTGCATGAAATTCGAAACCTAGAATAGATTCAAACGCCCTCTGGAACTATGACCCTCATAACTCTTCCCTATGGAACTATGAAACTTGAACTGTGACCCTAAGAACTATCACCTATGGAACTATAACCTCTAGAATTGTGACCCCAAGAACTATGAACTATGGAAGCACGACCTCTAGAAATATCCCCTTTATAACTTTGAACTTTGAACTATGACATGTGGAACTATGACCTATGAAAGTACGCCCTCTAGAAATTGATGGCATGTGGAATGACCTCTGGAACTATGACCTTTGGAATTGTTACACCAGGAACAATGAACTATGGAACTATGACCTCTAAAAATTTCACCCTTGGAACTATGACCCATGGAACTATGACCTTTGTAACTAAGCCTTTTGGAACTTTGAAATATGGAGCTATGACCTGTGGAACTATGAGCTTTGGAATTATGACCCGGGAACAATGACCTGTGGAACTATGACCTATAAAATTATGACCTGTGGAACTATGACCCGTGGAACTATGACCTATGGAATTGTTACTCCAAGAACTATGGCTCATGGAGCTATGATATGTGGAACTATGACCTTAGTAACTGTTGTTCCAGAGTCTGTACTTAAGGCTTAGAAGTATAGTGTCTAGGCATCCAAAAGTGAGTAAGGGATAGAGAAGTAAGAAATGTCAACCTTCGGCAACGGAAGCTAGGGTTGATTTCTAGGTTGTTTTCTAGCTTCCAATTGTTCCTGGTGTTTATGTCCCTTTCAATCGCTGCCCACGAATGTTCCAGTTCGACCCGGGTAGTGGCTATTTTAAGAATAGTATAAAAAAGATTCAAGGCAATATGTATTTGATCTAATAGTCTGGGTTCAATATTAGGCTATCTTGTCATAGGGACAGTCATAGAGGAACAAAATAATAAGAAAATCTCAATACTTTTTAGATGTTGTCTTGATTTCGGTCATATAAAGGAGAGTTTATAGCTCTGGTAGTGAAAACAGGGTGAAAACCAAAGGCCCTTTCCCATAACTGAGTTATATTTTAATAAATGTGTGTGAGGTGTAAGAAAGCATTAAGTTGTCTATCATGTAAGGCTCCTATCAAGGGAGAATCTCACTTATAAACAGAAGAAGAAAAAGATAAAGAAATAACCTGATGAAGCATAAAATATATATAGAAATCTAAAATGTTCACTAGTCTTATACCTGTTGATAGCCGGTACAAAGGAAAAATGGTAAACAATATAGAAAACTAGAATTTATTCACTATAGTAGAGGTTGTACTAAATTATAGTGAAACATTCATCAGATACATATATGAAATGAAATGAAATATGAAATATAAGGAAACAAACTCATAACACAGTCATGAAGGAATTGAGAATCTTCGGATTTGCTTTATATTAACTCTCGAGGGAGAAAAATCTCTATTACAATCGACCCAAAAAGGTCCAACCCCTGTTCCTTCCTTCTATTGTATATTTATACAGATTTACATATGATGGAATCCCAATTGTTCCAGGATTTTCAGTTACAACAAGAAGGAGATCAATCATTTCATTACTTTATCCTATGTCTTTATTTGGTACTAGAAGCCTGCCCTCTCGCATGCTCGGTACAAGTGACACATTTTTCCACCAGATGAGATATCAACCTTGAAGGTTCCGCTTAACAATTGGCGTAAAAAATGTAACAATCTCTGACTAATTGCGGAAACCTTTCTTCCATCGGTCGGCCTAGGGTGTCAATAGGGCACAATTGCACACTTGGTTTAATAATACATTTATCTATTTGAACTATGTCTGTCAGAGTTACTTGTGAGACTTCGGCCGAATCTCTTTCTTCTTTCTCATTTATATCAAGCGAGAGTTTTGCTATATTCATTTGGTTCAACGTCTCAACATTTCTCTCACTATTAATGCCTAACAGACCTCCATATATAGAACCGAAAGCCTTTTCACATGATTTCCTTACCTTCTTGGCTTGCAATTTGCCTTCTGTAATGTTGCGTTCCCATTCTTTCAACAAAATATTACCTCGGGTCTGTTTTGAAATGGAAAACTTAGAACTTTCTCCCGATTCCATGTTTGTTGTAGCTATTACAGCCTCTTGAAATGCAACCCAAGATGCTCTAGCTTCTCTCTCTCTTACAGATAAGTTTTCTGATACTTGATCAATAAGCAGACAATTGTCTCAAATCATCTCTACCCTGGCAAGTAAACTTCGTTGGGCTGCAGAAACCCTGCTCCGAATTTCCATAGCCTGGGATTGGAATATCCTGATATTTATAACTTGGCCTTCGGCGAACTCTAATCTACCCTGTAGCTGCTCAATCAAGTCTCTTTGCTGGCCTACCTGTATTTGACTAGTCTGAGCTACCAACTTTGTTTGTTTGAGCTTAGCTTTGAGCAACTCAATTTCCCTTTTGTCGGCCATTCTTGCTTGTTCTATTCCTGTGCTTGCCTGGTCCTTGGAAACCTCCTCCGATGTGGCTAGTTTAGCTTCTAATGATTTGATGAGGCGATTTTTTCGCTTCAGCTGATTTTTCAAAACCCCGACTGAAAATTGGTTTGCCGAAGCATATGCCCCTAATGTCCCAGCTATTTCTGTCGTAAAATATTCTTTCTTCTTATCTTTCCCATCGGTAAACACCTTAAATTTCTTGGTCGTTGATCCTGCTTCTTGATATAATTCTCTTTTTACCACAACTTTTCTCTTTTTATCAAAAAAGAATTCATTTGGAGGGAGATCTTCCATCCTTATAGGTCTAAATTCTTCGTTGAAAATCCACCCTGCATCTATGTTCCCTTGATTTGACTATAAGGGAGTAATGGAGGCGATGGGATCTCCAATTTTCTTAGCTGACTAACTTGGAGTGGTAACTGGAGTCTTCTTTTTCGGTGGATCAAGAGTTTTTATTTCCAGTTTCAGACTCTTAGTTTGTTATCCTCTGTCTTGGTGTTTTTCTTGTCTGGGTGTTGTATCTTTGGAGCCTTTGGCTTCTTTTTTTTTGCACCTCTGTTGTTATTGGATTTTCACCCCGCAATACTATGGGAAGACAACTTTGTCGATGTTCTTGGAATTTTAAGACATCGACCCTCTTTTCGAGTGCCAGGGCTTGTATCCGAGCCAAAACCTCGACATAAGATCTCGTGCCTCAGAAAATGTCATACGAGGGCGAATTTTCATGTTCGATCCTTTTAAGCCCGCAACTAGCTAAGTGATTACTTACAACCCTTTCTGGATCATGCTTTTTGAATTCGACATGAACCAATTTCAGGTCCTCCAGGGCTGCTGCCTCAGCTTTAGCATGCTCGAAATATAACAAAGAATAGGAACTTAAATGAATAGGAAAAGGTGGCCATACCTTCTTAGAATATCCCTTTAGCTCCTTGCTTATGCCACTGATGACGGTTTGTATGGAAATATCATGGTAGGCCAGCCTATCAGGTATGAATAATGGAAAGGCATTCAGAGGAACAAAAGCGTCGAAAACCCTGAGATATGAAAATTCATCTTCCACGTACCAATCAGCTATACTGCTCAGATTTATCGTGGTACTATATGCGATCCTGGGTGGCGGGTGGCCAAAGATAGTGACATGCAGTGGTACCATCACCCAGTTAAAGATTTCATACACAAAATCTGAGGCTTTGTCTTCCCATAACTTTGAATGGTAGACGTGGATGGGTTCAGCCTCCAATGAATTCCAGATCCAACTCATCAAAGGAAAAGGTGTCAGAAAACACACGGCGTCCATGATAACGTGGACATAAAGAATGAAGCAATATTTCCGCTCTCCCTCTGCACTTGATACTCTGTTACTCGACTGGTCAAACTATCAGACAGTAGTTTAGCCTAGTTGAAGGAACAACCTTCGACGACCGTGTGAATTAGAGGCAGCCACTGAAGGAAAAAATGTGTGGTGTCCTCTCTCCCATATAATTTGTAGGTCATCATAGCGATATATTTGAACTGTGGTTCCAGAGAAGCTATTGAATATATACCATTACTGTCCACCCTGAACTTCGCAGGGTGTGAAACCCAATCTTTGATTAAACCAGACATAGTCTTGTCGTATTGCACACATTCCTTCGGTTTAAAATTTTCCAGGAATTTGGCATTGTAAATAAAGTCCGACATGGCTGGAAACTTGTACATAGCCTGCAATTGTTCGGGTCTGAAAGTGCCAATGGTGACCCTCAGCTCGTTGATGATGGTTCTGGTTGGTATATCTACATGGTCTAACACCCATCGGACCATATCGTAATAAGGGAGTAGACGTGGCCTAGCTGCTACTTTATGCATTTGAGCCTGGACGATGATCTTATACTTGGTGATCATGTTGTCTTTTTCATTTTCACTAGAATCATATGAAACATCTACCAATTCGAACTGTAGAACCTCAGAAATATACGACCAGGTCCTGACAGAGTCGACACTTCGAGGTGAAGTATTAGAAACGTTGTCTAAACCTTGTCCTGAAACCTCAAAAGTGGCTTTAGACGCTTTTCGTGGGGCCTTTGCAGGGGATTCTACTTTAGCTGTCCTGTAATAACAATATCTATACATACATAAATTAGTTCGCTCTAGAAAGGTTTGCTCTGCATAGAATAGAAATGAAATTTGTGACAACAAATGAAATATCCATGCCTTCGACCATTTAAAACTAGGTCATCCTTAGGAACAGAACAGTCAAATCGTTCTTGAGTTTAGAAATAAAAACCAAATCCTTACTTTCCGATTCGCCTCGTTTCCAATTAATGTCCTAGATTTTGACAGTTCATAATGCAAGTTTGCGCAAGGAAAGTTTAAAATTTCCTCGAAGACTGTGCATATGAATTTGTATTAAAACACTGGAAATGTTGTCTTAGCTTAATTAATCAGGCCTTTTTAAAATTTTAATTAATCTTTCGGCACTCGCCTCATCGGGAGATTTCGCTTTAACCCTTTGAACCTCTAAGACCCAAAATTACGATAATTGGCTTTGTTTAATAAAAAACGTAACCATGATTAGGCATTTTATTAATTATGTTGTTATTTATATTGCGACTTCGCGACTCGGAGCCTCGAAGGTATAGCTTCTGGGAGGCTTGTATGCCGAGTTGTGAAATCGCGAGATCACGATGATATGATTTAATTAAATTGGAGGATAAAACTGGATTAAGTTCTTAATTAATTACGTTTCTATCTTTATTGCGACTCAGAGCTTTGACAGTGTATCTTTTGAGGGAAAACATGCCGAGTTGCGAATTCCCGACTGAGCTTAATTGTGGCTGAACTTTTTACCTTTAACACTAACCTGGGTTACTTAAAACAAGAGTCTCGTGGTTTTGGCTATCGGGGTTATGACAGTAAGACTTTTGGAGCTAGCAAACACTGAGACATGAAATCACGATGATGCTTACCTATGGTTTAGAGTATCTTTACTCTCGGTACTGATCTGTGTAAACTTTTTAAGACTATTTCGTCATTTCTCCCCTTGGGATTTGTAAACTATGTCATTTATAACTTTCAACATGTGACATCCCGAGGTTAAAAAGTACAGACTCGTTTAAATGATTAAAAAATAAATATTTCCTAAAGAGTACGATAACCGTGACTGTTTGCATGATGAGACTTCTGAGATTTTGGGGAAAAGAAAGGAAAATACTAAAACCATCTTTCGATATCAAGCATTAAGATACAAAAATTAAAAAAAAAGGTTAAAAAACAAAGGCAGCTCCAACATAGGCTCCATCTAGGGATCCCATTTTCCTACAAGACGAGAAGAACGGTAGACCACGTGCCTATATTGGGTAAATGGAGTCAATGGCCTTAATCCAGCGAAGATGTTCCTTAGAAGAGGATACTAAAGGGGGAAGGGACTTCGTCTTTTGCCTTCGAAAAGATTTGAAAACTCAGATACTTTTTGCACTTATTTGTAGTCCCTTTCATGACTTTCTCCTTCTCGTTACCAAATTCAGGTCTACGTTAAGACAATCAAAAAAATTATAGGAGACCCAACAGATCTTATGGCGATCGGCTTGCATGAAAAGAAGAAAATTATATATTTTTAATCAGGAAGCCCTGTATGAACTTGGGATGTAGATCAGGTTTTAAAAAAAATTGGTTACCAGAGTAGAGTGATATTCATGTATAACAACCTTACAGATATCTCAGATATTTCTTCACTGCCAGCAAGCCTGTTTAGCACCCCGGTGAAGTTATCTGGTCCTTTTTACTGAATTTCCTTTTACCACTTCAGAATATATTTATGCATTTAAATGTTGAAACGAGGGAAATCATTTATGAATTTCCTTTCATCGTCTTTTGGACTATATGGGGGCAATTATTTCTGAATTTCCTTTCACCACCTGTCTTATAATTTTCTTTTTTAGAGCACGAAGATGGGGGCAATCAATTTATATGAGGGCTGATATCTGTGTAATATTTGCACTATAGGTCTATCAACTTACTTTGATTACTTGATACCAAACTTTCCTTAACTTTCACAACACCTTCGTTCATAGGGAGAAAGGGGAAAATTAATTTTTGGGGTTTCCTATTTGAGCAAGCTTCAATCTTCTAAAACTGTTGAAAAACCTAGAAAAGTTAGGATCACTTGAGCATCACTTTGTTTAGTAAGGGACCGAGGAGTTGTGAAGACTAGCTTACTTTTCACAACCTGCTTTGAAGCTCTCGAGGTTAAAACGTAATCTCTTCTCCCTACGTATGCTAAACCAAAAAAATGTTGGCTTTTCAAAGGTAAACCCAAAAATAGAAAAGGGTGACAGATGGAGATCTATAAACTGAAAAAAAGAGGTCAAAAAATAAAAACTAACTCTTGAAAATATTTTTCGGGGGCGCTTTACTTTGAGTGACTTGTTTATTTCATCTTATTCTTTCGTAAATGATTAAAAATGGAAATGTTCTTTTATTGATTAGTTTAGACGATGTTGCTATATCTTATGAGGTTATCTTGGTTTTCTTTGATAGCCCTTCAGAACAAGTCTTTAAGGAAATCTCACCTTTACCTTATCATTTCATTTTCTTTCCAAAATATAAAAAAACTTTTTTATCACCTCTTTAAGCCAATTGATTTTCCGATACATGAATTTCTGTGTACTTCTCCTACTCGTTTTGTTTGTAGCTGGAAACCCGTAAAAAGGAAAATATGAAGGTTATCGAGGCTTTTTGAAAGGTTTAAAAAATTTACGAAAGGAAAAGAAAATCGAAATAGCAATGTGTAATGAAATATATATATATATATATATGAAAAATTCTACATATAAATATATACATCTTTTTTTTTGTTTTGTTTTTGGCAACTGCTTATGTCATATAATCCTTCAGGTAACACCCATTGACAGGGGTGTTGAGGATTTCACTGTCTAGATTTTCTAGTAGGAAAGAATTTTTTGCTTCGAGAGCTGATACTCTGAATGGCCCATACTAGAGGTGATCGAATTTACCATGTTTCACTGTTTCTTCCCTCCTGGCATCCCACCTTAAAACTAAATCACCTGGGAGGAAATCTCTTTCATTTTCCCTACGGTCGAATATGCCTTCATGTCATCTTGATACTACTGCAACCTTTCATCTACTTCGACCCTGTGCTGTTGAACCTCGATTAGCTGGTTCTTCTTTCTGATCTTGCCACAATTTCATCACAGGGAGCGCTAAATTTATGGGTAACACCACATCTGTCCCATATACCATTTGAAAAGGGGAAATGTCGATAGACTTTTTAGTGCCTATGTGATTCGCCCATAAGGCGTACTTTAAATGCACATGCCAAGACTTTTTGTTTTCATCCAACACTTTCTTAATTATATTGATCAGGCTCTTGTTAGATGACTCAACCAATCCATTTCCTTGGGGATAGTATGTTGTAGAATGGGCAAGAGCGATATTATACTTTTGGCAGAAGCTAATCATAGCCATATATTTGAAAGCCTGGGCATTATCTGTGACTATATTTCGGGGGTAGACAAATCTTGACAAGATATTGTCTTCTAAGAAATCTATTACCACCGAATCAGTTGCCCTTTTGGTTGGAATAGCTTCCAGCTATTTAGTAAAGTAGTATGTGGCATTTAAAATCCACTTGTGTTGGGTGATAGAACGTGGATTAATCTCCCCTATAAAATCTAGTTGCCATTGTTGAAAAGGGGCTTCATTTTTTACTGGAACTAAAGATAGTGTCGAGAGTTTCTGTTTGCCTACAAATAGCTAACAAGGGTTACAGGCTCGAACCTTGGCGTTAACGTCTGAGAAAATTTTTGGCCAATAATACCCATCCTTAAGAATTTTGTAAGCTGTGGCCCTCCAAGCATGATGTCCTCCACACACTCCTTCGTGAAATTCACTTATAACCCTTTCTGTTTCTGATTCGACTAAGTAGATTAACAAGAAACCGAGTGGGTTTTTCCAATATAGTTGATTTTTAACAATACAATACTTAACCGCATGAAGCTTTAAAGTCCTGGCTTTTGATGGCGATAGTTCACTCAGGCATTTTAGAGTCATCAGGTAGGATACTATGTTTCTATACTATTCTGATGATACAAACTTCTCCTCGAACTTAATTGCATTTGTTCATTCATCAAGCTCATTTATGTTCATGCCTTGCTCACATTCCTGCAGGCAGTTTATATCCAGAGCTCTCAGATTTGATTCAGCTAAAAGTTTGGCCAGGCCTTGTCCCTTTATCAGTTTAGTAGGTTTGATTTCCAGGTCAAATTCTTGAATCTTGGCAAGCCATCGTCCTCTTTTCCCATCGCTGTCTGGTTGTACCAAAATATATTTCACAGAACTTGTAGGTACGTATGTGATTATCTTGGAGTGTAATACATATGTTCTAAATGCCTTCAGTGCTTTTACCATGGCGTACACTTGTTTTTCTATTATATCATATTTAAGTTCTGCGTCTCTGAGGCTCTTTCTGAAAAAGGTGACCGGCTGTTCGAAACCCTCTTTGTTTTTTTGGAGGAGCACCGCAACAATCATATGTTCGGAGGCAAACGAGAAAATAAGAAATTCTTTTAGATAATCGGGGCTTGCCAATACAGGTGCCTCGGCTATGACTTTCTTAATGTGTGAGAACGACACTTTGGCCTCTGTTGTCCAATTTACTTCGCTATTTTTTTTCAGCATATCTGTGATCAATTTTACAATTTCAACGAAATTTGGGATAAATCTTCGTAAAAAACTTATTTTTCCTAAGAAATATTGAATTTCTTTTACATTTCTAGGAATGTTTATAGTTTCTATCGCTTCAAACCTCTTAGGATCAATCTTAATTCCATCCTTAGATACAACATGACCCAAAAGTATACCTTGTTGCATGGCGAAGTGTGATTTCTTGGGGTTTAAGGATAGACCAAACCTGTGGCATTTTTCAAATGTTTGCTTAAGATGTACCAAATGCTCTTCGTCGGATTTGGAGAAAATTGTTAAATTATCAAGATAGATTAATACGAACTTATCCCTCTCTTCGATTAAAGCAATCTCCATAGTGCGTTGGAACGTGGCTTCTGCATTCATCAAACCGAAAGGCATTTTATCATACATGAACGTACCCCAAGGGGTAGTAAAAGCTATTTTTTCTTTATCTTGTTCATTCATGGAAATTTGATTATATCCAGAGAAATCGTCAATCATAGACATTTTGTTCGCCCCAACTACCCTTTCTAGCACATGATCCATTTTAGGCAGTGGATAGTTGTCTTTAAGAGAGGACTTATTTAGATTTCTGAAATCTGCGCACAGTCTAATTTCCCCACTCTTTTTTATGATCGGGACCAGGTTCGCCACCCAGTCGGAATATCTCAGAGGTACTATAATTTTTTCCTCTAAAAGTTTCTTCACTTCTCTCTCGACCATAGGAAATAAAATGGGGTTGATCTTCCTAAGCTTTTGTCTAAAGGGTTTGACCCTAGGCTTTAGAGGTATCTTGTGATTGATCACGGTAGTGTTGTAGGTCCTTAACTCGTCGTAATACTAGGAGAAAACGTCTTTAAATTGTTTGAGTAGGTCCTTATACTTTCCTTTTATTTTAGGGGGGAGGATTTTAGATATTTTAGCCATCCTAGACTCTTCTTTGGTTCCTATGTCACAGTCCTCAACCTCTTCTGGTTGGGGTTGTAAATTGGATTTTACAGGTATGTTGTTTTGATCAAACAATCTTTCCAGAGGGATCAGTCCTTTTAGAATCTGGTTATTTTTTAGGACCAACATGTGATGATTTTTTATTTTGTCTTGGAAAGATTGAGGGTCCTTCCCTTCTTGCATGATCCATATATGGTCATTTTGATTTTCTTGATCTGTGTGAGTTTCGAAAAATTCACCTACTGCTTTAAGAAACTTCTTAATTTGTTCATCATCCTCAAAAACCTACCAGTGCTGAATATTATCTGGTATAGATGGTCTGTGTCTTATCTCTATGTGATACTTCAATTTAAAGGTTGTAGGAGGAGTGAAAGTTGAAGATGCTTTAGCTAATGCATCAACCTGTAAGTTTTCTATGCGTGGGATGAAGTGGACATTTACAGATGAGAAAACAATTTCCATCAGATCCCAGGCACAAGTTCTGTATGATCTTAATCTGGGATGCTTGGCTTGCTATTGCCGATTTATTTGTTTGACTATCAACTCTGCATCTCCATATACCTCTAGGTTTTTTATTTTTAGCCTCCTGGCAGCCTCTAATCCTAATACCAAGGCTTCGTATTCACATACATTGTTAGTATAATCTATATCCCATTGTAGTCTGTAAGAAAAAGGGACAACGAACCTTTCTTCAGGTGCCGCAAAAATCACTTTTGCACCAACCCCTTCGCAAGACAAGGCACCGTCAAAAAACATTTCCCAAATATCGGTGCTACACATATCGTCGGTCATGTAACCTGACACTTCATGCTCTATATCGTTTTCCTCTGTGCAACCATCTAAACCATCATCAAAAGATAACATACAATTTCCTAAATCTTGATATGCAATGTAAATAGGGAAATTGTTCGGATTTTGGGGGTTGCTTACTGTATATGCTAACCTCGTCTCCCTGTACAACCAAGTAAGTTGCCCACCAAACACAGGAATCATGGCGTACGTCATAGCTAGTTGAAGAGAACCGCCTAGCTTGGCTCCCCATGACCTGGACAATAATAAGCCGTATTTGGGGGGAATATTAGCAATGACCACATCCATAAAGATGCTCTTAACTAGGACCTGTGCCATGGTGACTACTAAATCCTTTATCATTCCCATACACTTAACTTTTCTCAAATCAAATGAGTAAAGATCTCCATAAGGTCTGGTGATCTGGAGACCCAATCTGTCCATAATAATTTTAGGCATCATGTTATGTGAGGCTCCGGAGTCTAGCATGCAATTATGTAGTAGTTGATCGTATACGTTTAAGGTGATATAAAATGGAGCAATGATGTCTTTGGATCCTTCAAAATGTGGACCAAAAGTGATGCTAGGCTTATCATCTTCTAGGTTCAAAACGTTAGATTGGCTTTCTAGCTCTGAAACGCCTATCACTTTGGTAATCTGCTTTCGATAGACTGAGTTTTTCGCTAACTCTACCAGGGGAATTGGTATCTTAATTTTGTTTATCTCGTTTTCAAAACTAAAAACTCCGCTCACCTTGTATGTTTCTCTAGTTGGGACTTATGAATCCTTCTTTTCCAACGTATTTGTCTGGACTGCCTTATTACTCATGATCTTGGTTAAAGGTGTATTTGTATTAGTTGCTTTGGTTTCCTATGTTTTAGTCTTAACGTTTTCCACTTCGGGTTCTTGCGCGTTTACTACTTTCTCTTTGCTGTTAGGTAAGATGGTTTCTTCTGGGCTAGGCTCATAAGTTTGACCTCTTGGGAGAATTTTCTTAGGTTGAGTAGTTGAAATAGGCTTACCCTTAGATCTCAAGTTATACCTAGGTTGGCCCTAAGCCATTATCATACCGGTTTCTTCTTGATAACTACATAGGTTAGTATAATCTCTTTATTCACCCTCAATAGACAATTGTTGAGTGTTTAGAGATTTTTCATAATCCTCTCTAGTCAGATAAAGTTATGTGCAGTCATCACCCAATTTCGTGACATCATCATCTAAATCTCGAAAATCTTGGAGATCATTCAGTCTTATAAAATTTTCATTCTTTAGGGGAGTTTGTATTTTCTGATCTTCATTTTTTATATGTCTTTGCTGATTTGGGCAATTGGGATTCTTCCTAGAATCCTTTTTGGTGAAAGAATCGATTTTGACCCGTTCTAGATCCATTCTAGATATCTTATTAGACAGTTCCTTATTACCCTAGCCATATCGTCTACTTTGTCATCTGTGTGTCTATTACACCCTGACGGCCCTGCTTGTTCTCTAAAGCATCTAGTTTCGTGGTTTCCTACTTCTACTTTAGCTTTTAACTTACTAGATGCCATCATATTTGACTCAATTTCTATAGAATCATCTTGCATTCGGTTTAGAGTAGCTCCCCTTCTTTCTCATAAAAGAAGTGAAAAATCTGGTTCGAAAGCCCCATGAAAGTTACTTTGGTTGCGGGTTGGGATGGTTTAACCTCGGCTAGGATTTTGTTATACAACTTGTTGAATCTTTGAATAAACTCCATAACTATTTCTGAATTCTATTTTCTTAAAGACCCAAACTCTGTTAAATAGTATAGGTGGTCCTTTTTTTCACCCCATTGTCTGAGGAAAGCATCTTCCAAGGCATCATAGGACAAGATAGATCCTACAGGTAGACTCTAAAACCATGTTCAGACCTGACCTTCGAAGGTTTGGCTGAAAATCCTCGAATACACATCTTCATGTTCGAGACCTAGGGTGTCTGCGAATTGATCAAATAAATTTATGTGTTCAACTACGATTAGGTCTCCTTCCCTAGTGAATTTTGACAAATTTTTTATACAATTTTCGAGAAGGTCGTGCAAAGGAACAAGCAATACAAAGGGAGCATATCTTGCCACCACTTTAGCAAACACTCTGGGAGGGGGGGCGGGCCCTAGACCTCCATCTCCTCCCCTAGGAGCACCTCCACCTCCTCCTCTGAAAACCCCTTCACCTCTCCCTCTGGCGGTTTCCATCGTTATTAGTGGAAAGTTGTAAAGGGGGTTTTGGAATATTATATGTGAATCTTTACTCTCTTCGCGGGGTGAAAAATCTGAGGATTATTGGTAAGGGATGCGAGGGATTAGCTCTTCGGACTTGCAAGAGATGTACTCAAGAGAACCAATGGGTGTGGAAACTGGATGTGTGAAATGTTTGTCGGGACTGCGTGAGGTCGTGAAATTCAACTGAAGAGTCGATAATATATCGACAACAGATAAATTTTCTACAGGACTTTTTCGTTTATGTACTACAGAGGTTATTAGATGGGTTTCGCTTCTAAATTTGGAGTAGTTTGATGTTAGATCTTTTGTATCAAAAAAAGGGTTGTGTGAAGTTGAAGGTTTAGAAGAAATCTTGGTCATTAGTTGTGGCTATTTAAGCTGATAGACTGCAGGGGTCGGCTTAAGAGAGCCTCTCACCTTTAAAATCTTCTGAGGATCGGTGACAGGTGTGGTCTGTTTACCATCCAGGTTTTTCCAGGTATTCCTTCATCCAGATGCCAACTTATTAATCCTGGAATCTCCAAGTGAAAGATTGGAAAGCCTTTAAAAGGTGTGCACTCTTTGTTCATTATCAAAAGGTGGCACTTTCAATGAAAAATTATCATTTTCCCATGGAAAAATATTTCATAACTTCGCTCCCCGAAAACGAAGCCAAAAATATGTTGTTACAAAGTCTGTACTTAAGGCTTATAAGTACAGTGTCTAGGCATCTGAAAGTGAGTAAGGGGTAGAGAAGGAAAAAATGTCAACCTTCGGCAAGGGAAGCTAGGGTTGATTTCTAGGTTGTTGTCTAGCTTCCAACTATTCCTAGATGTTTATGTCCCTTTGAATCGCTGCCCACGAATGTTCCAGTTCGACCAGGGTAGTGGTTGTTTTAAGCATAATATCAAAAAGATTCAAGGCAATATGTGTTTGATCTGATAGTCCGGGTTCAATATTAGGCTGTCTTGTCACAGGGACAGTCATAGAGGAACAAAATAATAAGAAAATATCAATACTTTTTAGATGTTGTCTTGATTTTGGTCATATAAAGGAGATTTTATAGCTCCGGTAGTGAAAACAGGGTGCAAACCAAAGGCCCTTTCCCATAACTAAGTTATATTTTAATAAATGTGTGTGAGGTGTAAGAAAACATTAAGTTGTTTATCATGTAAGGCTCTTATCAAGGGAGAATCTCACTTATAAACAGAAGAAGAAAAAGATAAAGAAATAACCTGATGAAGCATAAGATATATATAGAAATCTAAAATGTGCACTGGTCTTATACATGCTAATAGCTAGTACAGAGGAAAAATGGTAAACAATATAGAAAACTAGAATTTATTCACTATAGTAGAGGTTGTACTAAATTATAGTGAAGCATTCATCAGATACATATATGAAATGAAATGAGATATGAAATATAAGGAAACAAACTCATAACATAGTCATGAAGGAATCGAGAATCTTCGGATTTTCTTTATATTAACTCTCGAGGGAGAAAAATCTCTATTACAATCGACCCAAAAAGGTCCAACCCCTGTTCCTTCCTTCTATTGTATATTTATATAGATTTACATATGATGGAATCCCAATCGTTCCAGGATTTTTAGTTACAACGAGAAGGAGATCAATCGTTTCATTCCTTTATATTATGTCTTTATTTGGTATCAGAAGCCTGACCTCTCACATGCTCGGTACAAGTGACACATTTTTCCACTAGCTGAGATATCAACTTTGAAGGTTCCGCTTGACAATTGGCCTAAAAAATGTAACAATCTCTGACTAATTGTGGCAACATTTCTTCCATTTGTCGGTCTAGGGTGTCAATAGTGCACAATTGCACACTTTCTTTAGTAATACATTTATCTATTTGAACTATGTCTGCCATAGTTACTTGCGAGACTTCGGTTGAGTCTCTTTATTCTTTCTCATTTATATAAAGCGAGAGTTTCGCTATATTCATTTGGTTAAGTGTCTCAACATTGCTCTCACTATAAATGCCTAACAGACCTCCATCTATAGAACCGAAAGCCTCTTCACAGGATTTCCTTACCTTCTTGGCTTGCAATTTGCCTTCTGATATGTTGTGTTCGCATTCTTTCCACAGAATATTACCTCAGGTCTGTTTTGAAATGGAAAACTTAGAACTTTCTCCTGATTCCCTATTTGTTGTAGCTATTACAGCCTCTTCAAATGTGACCCGAGCTGCTCCATCTTCTCTCTCTATGAAAGATAAGTTGTTTGATACTTGATCAATACGCAGACAATTGTCCCAAATTGTCTCTACCTTGGCAAGTAAACTTCGTTGAGCTGCAGAAACCCTTCTCTGAATTTCCATAGATTGGGACTGGAATATCCCAATATTTATAGCTTGGCTTTCAACGAACTCTACTCTAACCTGTAGCTACTCAATCAAGTCTCTTTGTTGGTCAACCTGTATTTGATTGGTCTGAGCTACCAACTCTATTTGTTCGAGCTTAGCTTTGAGCATCTCAATTTCCTTTTTGTCGGCCATTCTTGCTTGTTCTATTCGCGTGCTTGCCTGGTCCTTCGCAGCCTCCTCTATTGTGGCTAGTTTAGCTTCTAAGGTTTTGATGAGGTGATTTTTTCGCTTCGGATGATTTTTCAAAACCCCGACTGAAAATTGGTTCGCTGAAGCATACGCCCCTAATGTCCCGGATATTTCTGTCGCAAAATCTTCTTTCTTCTTATCTTTCCCATCGGTCAACACCTTAAATTTCTTGGCCATTGATCCTACTTCTTGAAAGAATTCTCTTTTTACCACAACTTTTCTCTTTTTATAAAAAAAAAACTCATTTGGAGGGAGCTCTTCCATCCTTATAGGTGTCAATTCTTCATTGAAAATCCACACTGCATCTATGTTCCATTAAGTTGACTATAAGGGAGTAATGGAGGCGATGGGATCTCTGATTTGCTTAGTTGACTAGCCTGGAGTGGTAATTGGAGTCTTATTTTTCAATGGATCAGGAGTTTTTATTTCTGGTTTCGGACTCCTAGTTTGCTCTCCCCTGTCTTGGTGTTTTTCTTGTCTGGGTGTTATATCTTTGGAGCCTTCAGCTTCTTTTCACAGCACCTCTGCTATTATTAGATTCTCACCCCACAATACTGTGGGAAGACAACTCTGTCAATGTTCTTGGAATTTTAATACATTGCCCCTTTCTTCGGGTGCCAGGGCTTGTATCGAAGCCAAAACCTCGGCATAAGATGTCGTGGATCAGAAAATGTCATCCAAGGGAGAATTTTCATGTTCGAAGCTTTTAAGCTCGCAACTGGCTAAGTGATTACTTACGACCCTCTGTGGATCGTGCCTTTTGAATTTGACATGAACCAATTTCAGGTCCTCCAGGGCTGTTGCCTCATCTTTAGCATGCCCGAAATCTAACAAAGAATAGGAACTTAAATGAATAGGAAAAGGTGGACATAGATTCTTAGAATATCCCTTTAGCTCCTTGCTTACGCCATCGATTACGGTTTGTCTGGAAATCTCACGGCAAGCCAGCCTATCGGGTATGAATAATGGCAAGGCATTTAAAGGAACAGAAGCATCAAAAACCCTGAGATATGAAAAAATTTCTTCCGCGTACCAGTCGGCTATACTGCATAGATTTACCGCGATACTGTCTAAGATCCTGGGTGGCGGGTGGCCAAAGATAGTGACACGCATCGGTACCATCACCCAATTAAATATTTCACACACAAAATCTGAGGCTTTGTCTTCCCACAACTTTGAATGGTAGACATGGATGGGCTCAGCCTCCGATGGAGTCCAGCTCTAACTCATCAAAGGAAAAGGTGTCAGAAAGCACACGATGTCCATGATATACATGGACATAAAGAATTAAGCAATATTTCCGCTCTCCCTCTGCATTCAATACTCTGTTACTCGACTGGTCAAACTATCAGACAGTAGTTTAGCCCAGTCGAAGGAATAGCCTTCGGGGATCGTGTGAATTAGAGGCACCCACTAAAGGAAAAAATGTGTGGTGTCCTCTCTCCCATATAATATGTAGGTCATCATACCGATATATTTGAACTGTAGTTCCAGAGAAGCTATTGAATATATACCATTACTATCCACCCTGAACTTCGCAGGGTGTGAAACCCAATCTTTGATTAAACCAGACATAGTCCTTCCGTATTGCACACATTCCTTCTGTTTAAAATTCTCCAGGAATTTGGCATTGTAAACAAAGTGTGACACGGTTGGCAACTTGTACATAGCCTACAATTGTTAGGGTCTGAAACTCCCAATGGTGACCCTCTGCTCGTTGATGATGGTTCTGGTTGGTATATCTACATGGTCTAATGCCCACCGGACCATATCGTAATAAGGGAGCAGATGTGGCCTAGCTGCTACTTTATCCATTTAAGCCTGGACGACGATCTTATACTTGGTGATCAGGTCGTATTTTTCATTTTCACTGGAATCATCTGAAACATCTACCAATTTGGACTGTAGAACCTCATAAATATACGACCAGGTCCTGTCAGAGTCGACACTTCGAGGTGATGTATCAGAAACATTGTCTGAACCTTGTCCTGAAACCTCAAGACTGGCTTTAGATGATTTTCGCGGGGCCATGGCGGGGGATTCTACTTTAGCTCTCCTACGATAACAATATGTATACATATAGAAATTAGTTTTCTCTAGAAAGGTTTTCTCTGCATAGAATAGAAATGAAATTTGTGACAACAAATGAAGGATCCATGCCTTCGACCATTTAAAACTAGGTCATCCTTAGGAACAGAATGGTCAAATCGTTCTTAAGTTTAGCAATAAAAACCAAATCCTTACTTGTCGATTCACCTTGTTTCCAATTAATGTCCTAGATTTTGACAGTTCATAATTCAAGTTGGCGCAAGGAAAGTTTAAAATTTACTCAGAGACTATGCATATTAATTTGTATTAAAACATTGGAAATGCTGGCTTGGCTTAATTAATCAAGCCTTTTTTAAATGTTAATTAATCTTTCTACACTTGCCTCATCGGGAACTTTCTCTTTAACCCTTTGAACCTCTAAGACCCGAAATTGTGATAATTAGCTTTGGTTAATAAAAAAACGTAACCATGATTAGGCATTTGATTAATTACGTTGTTATTTATATCGCGACTTCGCGACTTGGAGCTTCAAAGGTATAACTTTCGGGAGGCTCATATGCTGATTTGCGAAATCGCGAGATCATGATGATATGATTTAATTAAATTGGAGGATAAAACCGGATTAAGTGTTTAATTAATTACGTTTCTATCTTTATCATGAATTCGTGAATCGGGGCTTTGACGTTGTATCTTTTGAGGGAAAACATGCCGAGTTGCGAATTCTGGACTAATCTTAACCACGGCTGAAATTTTTACCTTTAACACTAACCTGGGTTACTTAAAACAAGAGTCTCGCGGTTTCGGCTATCGGGGTTATGACGGTAAGACTTTTGGAGCTATAAAACATCGAGACACGAAATCTCGATGATGCTTAACTGTGGTTTAGAATATCTTTACTCTCGGCATTGATCTGGGTAAACTTTTTAAGACTATTTCGCCATTTCTCCCCTCGGGATTTGTAAACTATGTGATCTATAACTTTCGACATGCGACATCCCGAGGTTAAAAAGTAGAGACTCGTTTAAACGATTAAAAAATAAATCTTTCCTTAAGAGTATGATAATCATCGTTGTTTGCGCGATGAGACTTCAGAGATTTTGGGGAAAAGAAAGGAAAATACTAAAACCAACTTTCTATATCAAGCATTAAGATATAAAAATTAAAACAAAATCTTAAAAACAAAGGCGGCTCCAACAGTAAGCATGACCTATGGAACTATGACCCATAAAATATGACCTTTGTAACCATGACTTGTGGAATTATGATCTCTAAAACTATGACCTCTAGAACCATGACCCTAGAAAATATGACCCATGGAAATATGACCTCTAGAACTACCCCCTTTGGAACTTTTAACTCTGGAACTATGACCTATGGAATTATGACTTCTATAAATATTCCTTCTAGAAATTTATGACCTGTGGAATGGCCTCTGGAAATATTACCCCATTAACTATGACCTATGGAACTATGAGCCCTAGAACTATTGTTGCATTTTCAATGAGCTATGGCTCATGTATCCTCTTTAAACTTTTTGTTTATCTATTACTTGAAGCATAACTACGGCAGCAAACCAAGATCACAAGTAGAATAAACATGCACAAGTAGACAAGAAGTATCTTGGGTAACCTTTCTCAACAAGGGGAGAAAACCCATCTAATCATTTTCTACATTCCGCAAGAGAAAGACCTCCCATGCCATCACCAAAGCTAGCACAGACGAGGGTGTTGTAATTCTCATAATTTCATACCACAACTTCTGAAATCATGAGATGAAACAATGATAAGTGTATTTCCTCAATAGGGATTCACCTTTATTTATACAAGACTTGTCACATAAAATGTTGTGTCTATTGGCACAATAGTTCTGACCTCAATAAATCAAAATATATTTAATAATTACCATATTAATTATCCTTTACATTAATTATATTTTATATTAATGTTCTATTAATTATCTTTTACATTAAGGTGGGGCCAACTTGTACTCTTTACATAACAATTATGGTTACAAGTAAGTCTGACTCTTGAGCAATATAGCAAGGGATCTCATACACCCACTACTGCTCAACCACCATGGGCATATCCATAGGGATGTCCATATCTCTATCTCACTGTGTCTCATAGGAGAACAACACTCACTAGTGCTCAACGACTAGGATCATGTTTACCTATGCTCATTCACAGGCACATCCACTCAATATATCTTCTTTCCAACTGTATTAAATAGGCAAGTCATTTGGAGTTAATCATCTCAACTCTCTGCTCAGAGGAGGCTAATATATCGTTTTCATCTCTGTCTCATGACAATGCACCCAACTCTACAGGAATTCACATGTTCACCTTGTTCTTATCCATAGGCACGTCCAACTCAACATATCTCCTTTCTCATTTCATTACACAGGAGAATCGTCTGGAGTTATTCTCAACTCTCTATAAGTAGGAGGCCATCACTACGTTCTAGTTTTGTCTCAGATAGGAACCACACACCCATCTCAGGGGCTCTCTGTTAGGTCATCTCAATTAGTCTGTGTCCTGGAGAATGTCTCACACAACTATAATCATCAACACTCCCTCTCATATCGGGAGGCATTCTCCATCATGCCAAGTATCACACGGATGTAATTTGAACTTTGTCTTGGATGTAGTCATCAACACCCCCTCTCAACTAGGGATGTATCCTTCACCAAGTTAATTTGGTGGATATGTCTGAAATATGCTCATGTGTAGGGAGGTACTGCATGTGTACTATTTTCCTCTGCATCATGTATCTGATATAATGATATTTTATCTCAACTTGTTTTGATCTATCATGAAACACTGGGTTCTCAAAAATATTTACACACAGCTCTGGTTATCATCATAGAATCCATCTCATGATTAAGTAAATCTATCAAAAGCTTGTGAAGCCACATTGGTTCGCACACTGAATGCTATATACTCTGCTTCTATGGTACTCATGTCTATAGAGATTTTTTTCCCACTGCAGTAGGAAACTATGGCAAACTTCATAGTAAAAGAACAACTAGATGTGCTCTTCCATTCCACTATACTCTCTGTTCAATCTGTATCAGCATATCCCTACAAACTCAATTTCACACTAGAGGCATATATCATGCCATATCTAACTTTTCCTCGTGTATATCTCAATACATTCTTTACTTCTATCGAGTGAGTTTGTCTTGACTGACTCATGGATTGACTAGGCACATTCACTGCATAACATATATTAGGTATGGTGTTAAATAGATACATCAATCATCCAATTAGTTGTCAGTACACATGTGGATTAGTCTCGTTTGAATCATCATCACTTTATTCTTTCGTGAATTCCATCATCATTGGTGTAGACATAGATTTGTATTTTGTCATACTGAACTTCTTTAATATTCACTGCATATTTTCCTTCACTTACCAAAATATCATTAGTCCTCTGTTATATTTTTTGGCCCAAGAAGTAGTGCATCATACCTTGATTCTTTCATCTCGAAATCAGAGGTTGAGGCTTACTTGTATCCAACAAAACAACTTCCTGAATAAGTCATCAAAATCAGTCTCTCGTCACCAACAATGTAATAGTATAGGTTTGGATCATCAACACCTTTTTTGAAACCCAAACTCCTCAAGACTTCATCCATTTGATGTAGTTTCCAACTCATGGATGGTGGTACAGATGAGAGTGCATCTGTCTACTGGATCAATATGTCTCATCATAGTTTACTCCCTCTGTTTGTGAGAATCCTGTGGTTATATATCTCTCTTTGTATTTCTTGACACTTTCATTAGATGCATGTCTTTCTGCCTCTTGCAGAGTTTGTTAATCCCATAGAGGCCTTTTATGGCCTACTGCAAGGATTCTGGTACTATAACTGGAACAATTAGATCAATTGTATCTATGGATATATCCCTCTAGACTCCTGAAGAGGAAGAAGATAATTTCTCTGTTTCTCAATTAGTTTTACTCCTTATGTGTCAAGTAACTCACTCTAAAGTCTGAAGGATAATCATATTCCTTTGTTGTTAACCTTCCTGGAACAAGAAAACAAACAAATGGAAACTAGACAAAAATATCTCATAGTGGGGATTCATAATTACATATCTAGAATAAAAACATTTTAAGGATTGTGGTCATACCTACAAAACTTACTTGTAATGTAGAAACCTTATAAATGTAGGTTATAAACATGATAATTTAAAAGAATCAAACATGTATTATTCACTTCCAGTGTGTTTTTCTTTTAGATGCACTGAGCATGTTGATTAAGGTTGGTTGTCATTAATGTCAACCCTTGAAGAAAGACCCGTAGAACAAAGTTTTGGGTAATGGACCCAATAGTGTTCGATGTAAATATGACTCATTATTGTTTTGTCATGGTTTATAAGAAGTAAATATGGATGAACTCCAAAGTGGTCCCCTTATGGTGAAAGCCCTCATGGGAAGACGCTTTGTGGAGTAAGAGAACCCATGCTTAATTATGGAATAA
>SNQJ01S0007282.1:157993-168610 GCA_010110895.2 Picea sitchensis | reverse complement strand
GTGATTGTTTATTTATTACTTCTCATTATTGGATAATAATTCTACATTGATATAACATTTGAAGAAAAAGGATTATAATTACATTATTACTGATTCACCCCCCCTCTCAGTAATCCAACAGAGCCTTCTCTGGGGCCATGATTGTATAAAGGGTTCCTTCCACCTACAAGTACCCTTATGTCAATGATGAAAATAATATATATATATATATATATATATATATATATATATGGAAGTGCATTCCTAAGAGTGTACAACATTAGAGGTTCTTCTTGTTTATCAATGCCATGATGCTCAATGACATTCCTTTCTTGTTTGCTTTGTAGCCACTTATACCATACAAGTTTTTGTCGAAGTCTGCATCAATCTTTAATGATGTATATAATATGAGAATATCACATATTAGTAATTTTCCCCTTCTATTGGTGGTCTGACTTGCTATGACCATTTTAGTTTATCAAGGTCATGTCTATTTTTTATTTTCAACAAAATTCCAAGCACACTGTTGTATCTATCCTTGTACCTTCTACTGCTACTCAACATTGTTACATCTTGTCTTTAGATATCTATTTTAAGGGTTTCAAATTTAGTCAACATCCTCAATGCACTTTAGAAAATCCATCAATACCCTTCTATGTTTGTTGGGATATACATAAACACCATCATTTAAAAACTTGCATCAATATGTATGACACTAGATGATGATAGAATGGAGCCATAAAATAGTGTATATATAAATCATAACATTGAACTATCCAAAGGTCTTTGTAACTTTGTTGTCATAGGTTTGTAATGTCATTTAACTATCCCTTAAGACTTCCCAAAATTTCTTCTTAACTCTGCTCAGGTGTATACCTCATTTCGTCTGCTACCTTTTCCCATTAGGACAACTTCAGAACAAGCCCATGATTTGTTTTTGTTATAGTGTTGTTTCAACCCTCTTTCATCGTTCAAAATCTTCCCTCAAGGGATGTCCAAAATCACTCAAGAAGCCAGTTTTTGTAGCCCACTAGACTTGTTTTCCTAGACTGCTAAGATATCCCTTAAACTTCCTTTAAGTTGTTGCTTTAGCTCATGTACACAATCAATCCTTATACCCTCCTCTAGCTAATGTTGTATCCCTTTACTAGTTGTCTAAACTCACCCAATATTCACTCCTAGGTAGGACGAGCTCCCTAGAATAACCAAACTCCTTCAACACTACCTCCCATGTGTCTTTCTAGGGTTTTCTCTGATAGTTGTAGAGGCATGTGACTACGTTAATTTGACAACTCTGCCTCCTCCTAGGCTCTGGGCTCCTCTCCTTACACCTCAGATGTTGTTTGGAATAACTTTTCCAAATGAACCTAGGTGTCGGCTCTATCCTTCACCACATAAATTTACCACATAACCTTAGAAATGGGTCTGACCCTTCTCTTATAGGCTCTGACCACCTTTTTCTTAGAGAAGGAAACTATTCTTTGCAATGGTAGCAAGGATTTGAAAGTCTTTTAGGTGACCACGGTCTTCTTTTATCCTTGATAAAGTGGTATTATTCAAGACCATCTCTGATACCATGTTGGATTTTCAATGAGCTATGGCTCATGTATCCTGTTTAAATTTTCTGTTTAGTTATTACTTGAACCATAAATAGTGAAACAAACAAAGATCACAAGAAGAATAATCATGCAAAAGTACACAAGAAGTATTTTGGGGAACCCTTCTCAACAAGGGAAGAAAACCCATCCAATCCTTTGTTATCTTCCTCAAGAGAAAGACCTCCCACACCATCACCAAACCTAGCACACAAGAGGATGTTGTGATTCTCATAATTTCATACCATAACTTATGAAATCATGAGATGACACAATGATAAGTGCATTTCCTCAATGGAGATTCACCTTTATTTATATAATAATTGTCACATCAAATGATGTGTCTATTGGAACAATAGGGTTGACCTCAATAACTCAAAATATAATTAATAATTACTATATTAATTATCTTTTACATTAATTATCTTTTATATTAATTTTATATTACTTATCTTTTACATTAAAGTGGGGTTGAACTGTACCCTTTACATAACAATTAGGGTTATAGGTAATTCTTAATATTGAACAATATAGCAATGGATATCATACACCCACTAGTGCTCGACCACTAGGGGCACATCCATAGGGATGTCCATATCTCTATATCACCGCATCTCACAGGAGAACCACACTCACTAGTGCTCATCCACTAGGATCACGTTCACATGTGCTCATCCACAGGCATGTCCACTCAACATATATTATTACCCACTTCATTACACATCAGATTCATCTGGAGTTCATCATCTCAACTCTCTACTCAGATGAGGCTAATACATCATCTTCATCTCTATATCATGATGATGCACCAAGCTCTATGGGAATTTGCATTTTCACCTTGTGCTCAACCATAGGCCCATCCAACTCAACATATCTCCTTTCTCATTGCATTACATAGGAAAATCATTTGGATTTGTTCTCAAATCTCTCTAAGGAGGAAGCCACCACTACGTTCTAGTTCTATCTCAGATAGGAACCACAAACCCATCTGAGGGACTCTCTCTTAGGTCAACTCAACCAATCTGTGTCTTGGAGAATGTCTCACGTAGTTGTAATCATCAACAACTATGACCCAAGGAACTATGACCTATGGAGATATTTCCTCTTGAACTACGCCCTTTGGAACTTTGAAATTTGGAACTATGAGTTGTGGAACTATGAACCCAGAATCTATGACCTCTAGAAATATGCCCTCTAGAACTATCTGACTATGAACTAGGACCTCTAAAACTGTGACCTTAGGAAATATGACCCCTTGAACTATGACCTCTGTAACTATGCCCTTTGTAACTTTTAACTTTGAAGTTATGATCTATGGAACTATGAACTCTGGAACTACGCCTTCTATAACTTTAGGATAGGTGGAATGATCTCTGGAACTATGACCTTTGGAATTGTGACCCCAAAAACTATGACCTCTAGAATTGTGACCCCAGGAACTAAGACCCATCGAACTATGACCTCTGGAAAATATTCTTTTTGAATATTTGAATAATGTAAATATGACCTGGAACTATGACCTTTGGAACTCTAACCTCAGAACTATGACCTCTGGATTTATGACGTGTGGAATTATGACCTCTGAAACTATGAACCCAAGAACTCTGACCCATGGAACTATGGCATATGGAACTATCACCTGATGAACTATGACCCATGGAACTATGATCCTTAGAACTATGGCCTCTGGAACTATGACCACAAGAATTATCATCCATGGAACGGTTACCTCTAGAACTACGCCCTTTCAAACTTTGATCTCTAGAACTATGAACTGTGGAACTATGACCTATCGATGTATGCCCTCTATAACTTTATGACTTGTGGAACGACCTCTGGAACTATGACCTCAAGAAATATCACCAATGGAACTATGACCTATGGAACTATGACCTGTGGAACTATGACCTACATAACTACTCCTTTTGGAACATTGAACTATGGAACTATGACCTATCGAACTATGAACATTGTAACTATGACCTGTGGAACTATGACCTCTAGAACTATGACCCATGGAATTATGACCTATGGAACTATGAATCCAAGAACTGTGACCTATGGAACTACTCCCTTTGGAAATTTGAACTCTAGAACTATGACATGTGGAACTATGAACTATGGAACTATTCCCTCTAGAACTTTATGATCTGTGGAATGACCTCTAGAACTATGACCTATGGAACTGTGACCCTGGGAACTGTGACCGATGGAACTATGGCATCTAGAGCTACACCCTATGGAACCTTGACCTCTATAACTATGACATGTCGAACTATGAGCTTTCAAAGTATGACCTGCTCAACTATAACCCTAGGAACTATGACCTATGGAACTATAACATCTAGAATTATGATGTCTAGAACTATGACCTTAGGAACTATGACTCGTGGAAGTATGAGCTCTGGAAGTGTGACCCCAAGAACTATGACTGGTCGGACTATAACTTATGGATTTATGACCCTGGGAACTATGACATCCAGAACTATGACCTTTTTTACTATGACCTCTAGAACTGTGACCCTGGGTACTATGGCCTATGGAACTATAACCTTTGTAACTATGCCTTTTGGAACTTTTAACTCTAGAACTATGACCTCTAGAACTATTCCCTCTGAAACTTTGAACTTTGGAGCTATCACCTATGTAATAACCCCGAGAACTATGACTTGTGGAACTATGACCTATGGAATTATGACCCTGAGAACTACGAATTGTGGAACTATGACTTATGGAATTTTGACCCCCGGATCTATGACCCGTGAAACTAAGACCTCTTGAACTACACCTAGTGAAAAAGATGACATAAATGCTCTAAAAATTCTAATGGAAGTAATGAATATCTGGTCTTGATAGTGATTAAGCTTGATTGGAGCTCTATGACATCGCTTTGAGGTATATAGGTTTAAAATCTGTCCACTTTGTATATTTTTACTATCGACATAAGTTTAAAAATATCCTGAGGGTTTTCTACTTAGCCTCCCCATTATAAAAATATTCACAACCAATATCCCATATTAATATATGGTAGATCCAACTATTTGAGGGGATTTTGAACTCATCCATTCTTTGTGATCATATGGAAATAACCTAGCTTTCACTTTCTTTCATAATATGTTGTTGAACTTATTAGAATCGTATTTCAAAGAATATATAAGTCTTCAAGTTTAGTTTGGTGAACTAATTAGAATCAAATATTCAATCCTTTGTATCAGGTATTTTATTTTTAATGTGATGTTGTTCAAGTTTATGTAATGAATGCACATTATTTCCATATTTTCCTTCTTTGACATTAATTTTAATTTTTCATCTCTAATAATAGACTTGTTTCAATATATCATATTTCAATAGCCTCTTAGAATTGCCCATAACTTTTTCATAATTCCAAGCTCAACAAAATGACATTCTATTGCAAAAGATCACAAGTGATATTGCATTGTGTAATATGCTTACTATGCTTAAAAATGTTCTTAAACCCCTTTTGATTCTAAGCAAATTATTACATTGTTTCAATTATAAGATTTGAAAAGGATCTCTAGAATGAAAACTCTAAAACTTTGCAATTTAACCATAACCCATTAGATTAGAATTTAATTTGTCTCATGATGGTCAAACTAAACATATTTATGCAACCATTCAAATATGTATAGCTTCTTATGATTAGACACGTGATGAATTTTTTTCCCTATAAATAAATATTACCAAATAATAAAAATATTTAAATAAATATTTAAACACGACAAAAACAATTATAACTAGAAAATGTGTTTCAACACCACTAACATTAATCCATAAGATTTATTAGAATAATCAAGTAAAGTGTTAATCCATAAGTTTTTGTTAAATAGTAAAGTGTTTAGGGCTTTCATTATAAAAACCTGAATTTAAATTCCATTAAAACATTAAAAGTTGTGACATGCAAGTTGAAATAATACAATTGAAGCTAAATTACCCTCATTGTGGGATTTGTTAACAAAGTTATAATGCAAATAAGAACCAAATGGATTTTTCATAAACATAAGGGACGTTCATTATTTACATATTTTGCTCTCTTTGAAATATAAAAAATATGGATTTTTCATAAACATAAGGGACGTTCATTATTTACATATTTTGCTCTCTTTGAAATATAAAAAATATAAGTTTGATTATAATTTTTCAAAAAATATAGAATATTTTTACTCTCTCAATATATTATCATTGTACATTTTATATATATATATATATAACTTTTCATTCTATAAAAACTATAGATGAATTCACAATTCTATATATATATATATATATATATATATTGTTGAAATGAAAAGACACACACATGTATTTCCTTTCCATACATAGAATAGATTATAACATATGTTTGTACTATGGTCCTTTCATGGCCTCCTACCTATGAGACAAAATAGATTTCAATCCCCCACACTAAAGGAATCAACCATGAAAGCCACAAAAAATGATATAAGTGGTTTATAAGTAACTAGAATTCTTCTTTCCCCTAGTGTGTAGAACAATGGGTGATGGAGTGTATCGTTCAGGCACTCCATTATGTGAATTCATCGGTTCGAAAACCTCGAATAACCTTGTGTGTCATATGAGAGGACACATTGGCATGCCTGGGGTTATAGTGGTATATGTCGGATAACACAACCTCTTGTCACGCGAGTACATGCCCAACTAGTTGTTGATTTCTCAAGTCAAAAAAAAAATCTAATTTTTTTTTCCAGATAATTAATATTTTTTTACTTCTTGATCACCTTAAAGTTTAATATACATTAACATATATTGGTTAGAATTTAGTTGTTGCAAACATATCTTGTTCATTAATAATGGTCTGGGATGCTCAAGAAAATTGAGAAAATGCAAGATTCACTAGGGTGATGAGGTTCAAGGCTTGTTTGTAACTTCCTTACACATTGTTTTAACTTCCATACTTTCTCTTGTCAAACTTGAAGCCTTAACATAAAAATTGGACTTTTTCAATCCCAAGAGAAATCCTACACATTTTTCCTCTGCCCCATCAACAACAATAAAAAATATCTTTCAAACAATGAACTATTTACATCACTAACATTGGAAAGGATACATCTTGAGTGTACATATATATTATATCTCTACATTACCGTAAACCATTCAAATACAACACCGAAGAAAAATATATATGGCATGTAAACTAACACTAAGAACTTTCAATTTATAAGATGCATATCGTATATCATATTAAACAACTAGTGGGGTTGACCAACTCTACAACATTGATCTGAATCCGTTGTATAATTCAAATTTAAACCCTTTTCATCCTCAGAATATATCCAAATCACTGAGAGAAGGGTTCATGGATTACCTTGCTTATGATGGGATACTTTCTAAAATATTAACGTGTTCTAATTGACTAACCCAACTAGAATCTTTTCTGCAAGATCGATTCTCTAGAATGTAAAACAATTTGAAGCGTTGAAATAACTTGAACATGTTATGCAGTGCAACAAATTATGACTTTGGATTGTGTTTATCAAACAAAATTCCAAGAAAACAAAAATTATCATTAGTATTCCCAACAATAATTGATGTCCTAGGATATACACTTATAATTTGAAAATCAGTAACTGGTTTTTCCTCTTGATTGCAAACAATCTATTCCTTTGAATGCACCTATAAATCATGCAACAAAAACTTTGTAAGAAAAAACAAACTTGTGTCAAGCACATATCCCGCCTCCTTTATCTACCAGTGAAGGAACATTATATGAAAGGATTAACCTTAACATAGACTGCACAATAATCCAAATAGAGGTCCCAAGATATCTAGTCACAATTTTAAAAGCAATAGCTAGCTTCTAATTTCAACTGTGCAGTATATGTTCCTTTAAACGTTCTTATACATAATGTATCATGAATTTTGTGTAATCCAAATAGAGGTCCCAAGATATCTAGTCACAATTTTAAAAGGAATAGCTAGCTTCTAATTTCAACTGTGCAGTATATGTTCCTTTAAACGTTCTTATACATAATGTATCATGAATTTTGTGTCAGGCACATACTTTACCTCCTTTATCTCCATAGTGAAGCTATCTGACATCCCATAGATTTACTCTCATTGTGGGTGAGATCCATTGCCTGTAAAAAAATCGATAAAATTTGTTTCTAATCTCAATCCCACTGGATTCTGGTTTCTTCATCACCTCGTAGTATTTCATCCTCTTTTCAACATATATGTTCGACATTAGTAAATAATACCCAACATTTCCGGTCTCAAAGTTTCTATTATATATATTGTCATACATGCATTGTGAAAATTAATGTCAAAAACCAAAATTTCTTGGTTCAATTCAATTGAATTTGATTCTTGGAATACATATAGGAAGTGAGACCCGCCATCCGCTTCTTATCATATATCATTTTGAATTATCTTGCAGTGCATTAATATTCAAGGAAAATGGCATGAAGCATTCGTTGACAACTCTAAATCAGAAGTAGACAGAATTACCATAATCCAAGGCATAACATTACATTTCTGTATTTTGGTCTAGCACAATAGCTAAGACTACATTAACTTTGCTCTTGTATCAACAAAATTTGTTAGCCTTCAAGATAGTAATAAAAAAAGGCATGGTAGGAATATTAAATATGAAATAAAATAAACAAACATGAATGAAATAAAACAAGAAATCACCAGAGGCCACATACAAGAAAAATGAAGCATGAAGTTCTGAGGGAATTTGAGAGTGCACTAAAGAAATACATATGAATAAACCGTATAGTACATAAATAAAATGGTTTTATTTATTGTTTTTACACAGAAATGAGGCCACATACAAGAAAAATGAAGCATGAAGTTCTGAGGGAATTTGAGAGTGCACTAAAGAAATACATATGAATAAACCGTATAGTACATAAATAAAATGGTTTTATTTATTGTTTTTACACAGAAATGAGGCGTATAATTCTCTAGTAAAGTTGTTCCATAATAGCATAGCTTTGCTAAATCTGTTTTGAAATATCACATCCCTGCTGAAATATTCTATTCAACTTAGTAAAGTTGTTCCATAATAGCATAGCTTTGCTAAATCTGTTTTGAAATATCACATCCGTGCTGAAATATTCTATTCAACTTAGTAAGATAAGATCATGCCCACAAATATTCTCACATGCTCCAAAACTGAGGATAACAACAAAAAGTAGTTCAGACTCTATATATGGTTCTTCCCCTTTTACTTGCAGTTTTCATCTAATTCAGAGAGAAAAACACTCATGACATAGATGCATCATACAACCTTACATTATCTGCAGTCATAAATGCGTGACGACAAGAAAAATGTTGGAAAAAATTCTAGATAGAAGAGGGTCATTCACCTTTAACACATTGCACATAAATACCTCTGAATTACATTAAAATTATAGTTTTGACTAGTTCCCCACAGTTATAGTAGAATAATATTCAATAGTCCTAGCTTTAACCAGCTCCACACGTCATTTGTCTAGTAGCAGCCTCTGCAAAAACTATTGCAGACTAAATGCATGATTCTTCAATGTGGCTTACTTTCCAAATTTTCAAGAAATAAAAATCCAATTTCCCTAAATGGCTTGCAGTGATAAGAAAATTAAAAAGGCTGTAAAAAAAATTCAATTTAGAAATTACAGAAGAAAATGGTCACAAACCATTCAACACTAGGCATGGGAAGTCTCCCCTGCTCCGTATCCACGTTTTGCTGAGAGATTATCAAGAGATTATCAACTTTTTAGGAATTGAACTCTTGACCTCCTCGTCACAAGCATTAGTGCCCTTCTTCAATTCCGATGGGAAAAATCCTCATCATTATATTTTCGAGGCTACTCATCCCAGTGGGAAATCCTTAGCAACAGTGGCTACATAGATCTAGTGAACCTTGAGTGGGATTTCCCATAAACATATATCGATCTTTGTTTGCCTCCATTTTCAGATTTTCTTCAACACCCATTTGAACAACTTGATCAGGGCTGCAAATATCTGTGACTAATATGGGGTCTTTACTAATTTTATCCTTTTGTACTAATGGCCTACTCAATATTTCTCTGAAACTCAAGAGTATCAAATACGTGGTGTTTATATGGAGTATAGGAAAGGGGTGTCGACTGTTTGTATGGATCAACGTAGGTTGCATATGAGAAGGGGCTAAAACTGAGAAACCACAAGAATTTGATAATGCTTTGGAAAATCAAATTTGAAATGGGCGTCGGAGGTAATAAGAAGATTGTTGCACGATTATTACCACGTGCCCAGGTCGACCTTACAATTTCAACTTTTTCAACTTGCTTAAATTACAAGAGTTGTGTGGATGACGGTGATAAACGGTAAGCGTACGCCATTTATGACAACATGTTTCGTGGAGTAAGTACCAGTCGGCCAAAAAATGCAAGGGACAAAATTTCAGTTCTTAATGCAGTCATCAACGGGAGGTTTTGTTAGAATATGCAAAGCAGAAAGAATCGAAAAATACAAGCAGAAAGTGAAAGGGCTTGATTATACAGCCTTCTAACTATTCACACGAATGTATAGATTTACAATGGTTTTCAGTCATGCGTAAAAGCATGCAAACTCAACTAAAGCGGACTTATTGCCAACATGCAATAGAGTCGAAAATAGAATAAAACTTTAACTTGGTAAAAGCAGAAAAGCCATAAAAGCTACTGGACTTAACTTAGACTGTTAACTAAACTTGCATGTATAGTGAATAATTACTATTTCTAACACTCCCTCTTAATTACGAACGGGATTACATCATCCGCACTACCTATGCCTAAGTGCTGTCTCTGATACTCAAATGCAAGTTTTCTTAATGGCTTTGTAAACATATCTGCTAACTGCTCCTTGGAGCCACAAAACAATAAGCTGATCTCCCCCTCTTTGACTAGTTCGCGGATGAAGTGATAGCGAGTGTCAATGTGTTTACTTTTCTTGTGAAACACATGATTCTTGGACAAAGCTATGGCTGAGCTGTTGTCGCAAAAGATGGTAGTAGTATATTTCACTGCATGACCCATATCCTTCAACAATCTTCGGAGCCACA
>SNQJ01S0007282.1:121725-143305 GCA_010110895.2 Picea sitchensis | reverse complement strand
TCCCAGGCCCTAATTGTGGATTTTTTTTTTGAGCTTCTTCTCGATTTTTACAGCATATCAGTAGGTCGCGCCCATGGATGAGATGTCCAGAAATTCCATTTTTTTCAGAATGTATCTATGTAGTGCACCGCAATACTTGAGCACTAGATTTCACTATGAATCTTTGATACCCAGTTTGGTGTGCAATGTATGGAAGATATTTGTGAAATCTGGCACTGCTTTGTCTCTTTCTTGCTGCAGTGTGGTCCACTTGGTACACAAGTCATCATAACTTTTGAAAGGGTAGTATTGTTCCTTAATATCATCCCGTAAGGATTCCTAGGTGGTCACTACTTTAAATAATGAGGTTTTCTCTGTTTCCTTTTGCTCAGAGAAATTTTCCCACCAATATTTGACATGGGGAACGACTTTGAGGAGTGAAAAAATAATACTTTCCCTAGTCAAAAAGTTATGGATAGAAAAATGCCCTTATAGTATATTCAACCACTTGTCTAGAACATTTGTGTCTATCTGACCTTCAAATATAGGAATATCAAAGTTGATTTCTACCTTGAAGGGGGCAACGCCTCCACTCAAGGAATATTTCTCACCTATTGGTATCTGCCAAAGGAATTACACGAAACTATCCATCATCTTGTTCCTTTTTTGCATGAGGGGTTCCTCAAGAAACATTTTGAAAGGATCTCATGTCTCGTCATCTTCCTTTTCTCCTGCCATTGGGGAGATGCATTAAGACGAGAAGGAGAATATTGCTCTGATACCATTGATCTAGATTTTATGAGAAGAACGAAATGAATACACATTATTAAAATATGCTTTACATAGAATAACATAGATATAGTAAAACTGGTTTTCTAATCAATGACGAAATAAGATGAAGATATAAAATGCAGCGAAAAACAAGTTTGTTCGAATGGTGGTATCTTATCTCTAAGAAGAGATGTGACAGATGCACTCATTTTCAAGAAGATGATTACAATGACTCTCTGAAGGCCTTTTTACAATAAGAAGGAATGTCAAAAACCCTACACATCCAAAAACATAACCCTAGGAGATGAAGCGCCAAAAGTTGTGTGGGCCCCATTTGGGTAAGTCAGTACATCAACTTCACGGGGTCGTAAATTTTGCATATGATATATTTTTTAGAGGGAAAATATACCATTGGAAAGGTATCATGAAGGCTATTCATTTTGGGGTCTCAATCATTCCTTTGGCTATCATTGATAATCTTGATCCCGATAAACCTTCATTTAGGCCCTCAAAATGGCCTCGGAAGTTAAAACTGCTAAACATAGTAAATTGCCAAAATTGTGAGAAAATTATTTTGAGCAAGTTGGAAAAGTTGGGTGCCCACCTATATCCACCTGGATCAGAGAGAGAGGTAGGAGAGAGTTTTATAGTGAGACTAACAAAAGGGAGTGAGAGAAAGAGGTGATATATGTAGGTGGGAAAGAGTGTAGAGATAACAACAGGGAGGTATACATGGGAAGATGAAGAAGAAGAGATATAGAGAGAGACATGAGGATACTTGGAGGAGGGTGAGACAGAGAGAGAAGGGAGGGAGTGAGAGTGAGACTAACAAAAAGGAGAGATATAAAGAGGCGGTATATGTAGGAGAGAAACACAGAAAGGGAGAAGAGATAGTGGGAGGGAGGGGGACAAATAGAAGGAGGATGGGGGTAGAGAGATATTGTGTGAGTGTGAGGGGGGAGGAACGTCAATAAAAAGAGGAGGGATGGACAAGAAATTTTTTAGTGTGTGAGAGGGAGGGAGAGGAATACAAGGATGGCGGGTAGACAAAGAGTGAGAGGAAGGGTGGGGGAGATATATGAGGGGGTATATGTGTGTGAGAGAGAGAGTGGAGAGATAGTGGGAGGGAGGGGGAGAGAGAGAGAGAGGGTGAGATTGCATGTGAGAGGAATGGGGGAGATAGAGGGAGGGGGGGTATATAAATATAAAGAGAGAAATGGGGGGAGAGTATAGCAGAGAAACTGAGAGGGATATAGTTAAAGTGAGACTAACAATAATGAGAGAGAGAATTATGTGGTAGATGTAGGAGAGAAAGAGAGGAGGCATAGTGGGAGGAAGGTGGAGGGATAGAGGGAGGAGGGGATAGAGAGACAATGTGTGAGTGTGAGAGGGGTGGAAGAGAAATAAAGAGAGGGGGTTTGAACAAGAATTATTTGAGTGTGTGAGAGGGAGGGAGAGGAAGACAAATATAGTGGTTAGGGAGACAGTGAGAGGAAGGAAGGTAGAGATAGTGGGGAGGGGTAGATGTATGAGAGAGAGAGTGGAGAGAGAGTGAGATTGAATTTTATAGGAAGGGGGAAATAGAGGGAGTGGGGATAGAGATATATAAAGAGAGAAATGGGGGGAGAGTAGAGGAGAGATAGGGATGGGGATAAAGTTGTTGATGATTACAAGTACATAAGACATCCTCCAGGACACAGACTGAGTCAGTCAACCTAAGGGAGAGCCCATGAGTTGGTTGCGCACATGATATTGGTGTGTGTTTCTTCTCTGAGATGGATATGGAATGTTGTGTGCCCTTTTACGGAGTGAGGAAGACCATGAGTTGGGTGTGTGGTTCCTTTTTGAGATGGATATGGAATGTTTGTGCCCCTGTGTGGGGTGAGGAAGCCCATGAGTTGGGTGTGTTGTTCTCTCTCAGACAGAGATGACACGATGTACTGGTCTCCTCTGTGCAGAGAGTTGAGATGGTATGATACTCCAAATGATTCACCTGTGAGACACATTGAGAAAGAGATCTATTGATTTGAATGTGTCTGTGGATGAGCGCAAGTGAACGTGATCCTAGTCGCTGAGCACTAGTGAGTGTGATTCTCCTGTGAGACGTAGTGATATAGATATGTGGACATCCTTTTGGCTGAGCATAGATGGATGTGCCCATAGTGGTTGAGCACTATTGGCAGTATGATATCTCTTGCTATATTTTTCAAGAGTCATACTTACTTGTAACCCTATTTGTGATGTAAAGGGTACAGGTCCGCCCCACCATAAAGTGAAAGATAATTAATGTAAAAGATAATTAATGTAGAATATAATTCATATGGTAATTATTAATTATATTGTGAGTTATTGAGGTCGAACGTATTGTTCAAATAAACACCACTTTTGATATCCTTAGTCTAATATAAATAAACGTAAATTCCCCATTGAGGAAACATAACACCAGTGTGAGTTTGGAAATTTCAGCAAGTACTTGTTCTTGGGATGAAGTGCACACCTCTCTTGGGAGATATTCTTCTAGGGTTTGTGAGAACCCTTTTGTGTGATATGTTTATGGTGTGGGAGGTATTTCTCTTGAAGAATATAGAAAAGGTTTGGCTATGTTTTCTTCCCTTGTTGAGAAGGGTTTCCTAGGTGTTAGCACTCTGTAAATCTGTATGGTTGAAAGATAGACGACAAAGGTAACCGTTCCAACCAACTTAAAGTTGGATTCTAACCCTTCCAAAAAGAGAGGGCTCTCTCAGGTATATGGTTATTTAAAATACTTGAAGGATTTTGAAATGTGCACATAGAGGTCATATTCTTCCATAGTGTAAAATTTAAAAGTGGTAGGACAAAACAAGAGAGAAGGGCCATTTGGGCAATGGGGTCAATTCTTGAAAACGTATGAAAATTTATAAGCTATGTCTCCCAGAGGGAACAAAGGAAAAATAGGCATGATGTTTAGCCAAATAAGTAATATGAGACGGTAGAGGAAAATAAAGAAAAGACTACTATCAGCAAGAGGCATGTAATAGAGGGTGAATCTCTTGGCATAGCATTAGAAGAAAAAACATGAAGGTTGGCTTCCAAAAAAATAGCACTAATAATGAGTGAATTATGAACCAGGAACCAATAAACATATAACCAGTATAACCAATATAAGAAAGAGCACGAGTAGGGAGGATTTTTTCTCTTGCTTAAATATTATCTATAGCAGAAAAACACATTCATGAGTATGAAATACAAGAAAACATATTGAACATCAACACTGTGATGAATCTTGACTATCTAAGAAAACCTTATCTTCTTATATTAAAATCCATAAGAAATTACAAAGTTCTCCATATACAAAGGCAGACCCTTCTTCGGTAAGTCCCCCTCTTTTTCTTTATTTATCTTTTAATAGTATATATAGATCAATTACATATGGGATCCAAAAAGGATTATCTTCTCTAAGATTCCAAAAATAGATATCGGTCACAGAGGGAGTAATGTACGAAAATTGAAATCCTATTTTCTAGGGAACATTATAATAAAAAAACTGACATATTTGATATTTTTACCTTGAATGCCACTTGTCTGCATCATCACAAAAGTCCCTCAAATATAGTCAATTTATCTTGCAGTTTATTCTAATTTTGCAATCTCTTCTTTTAAGGTGTCAAGGGAATCAATATCATTTTCTCCAGTACCTTCAACCATTCCTTCTTTAGTCTCCTTCTTCCATCGCTTACTTATTTTACTCTCACCAACATGAATGTAGTATCCGTCTGCATATCCATTAATGATCAAATCCTTCATAATAGGATTCAATCTGATTTCTTCACCTGACCCTGGTTCACATGCAGATTTTGTGTGAATTTTTTTTGCGAGTATTTTCACAACAAGCCTTTATTTTTTCTTAATTGATAGTTTTTTCATACTATTCAAATTTCCCGATTCGCTGAAGGTCACTGGATATTTCTTATCCATTTCCTCTGGTTTTTCTAGAAACATGAGCCTACTTCTCTTAGTTGTACAAGATTTGGACGAATGATTCGACTTTCGGTTATCCCACTCTAGAATAAGATATCAATTACCCGAAATAGAGTAGTTTCACCTATGTTTTGAGTAACATTCTCCATTGAGTGCTAATCATGGGCTACTGACAAGATTCCTTATAGGGATAGTATCTTATCACGTTCAACCATCGATTTCCAATGATGAGTTTTTAAATCAGTTATTTGGCGGTGCTTGCTTGGAATATCACAAATCAATGGCCTCCAAACAAGTGTCTCGAGATGATTTGACTGGCCATTTTTCCTTTCCACATGTGACCTTTGGATTTAACACATTTAATGACATTTGACATGTGATTTTAGGGAGTGATAGAGTGGTTTCAAGTTCACCAACGTTTCTCGCCGATATGCATCCGGTGGCACCGCATGATCTCAATATGAAACCATGGTATTCTTATCGGCTCGCTTTCAAAAAATTAACCTCCACGCTAGTTCTCGACCCGATATTCTCCATGACTGTTGATCTATGGTGCCTACAATCCATGGCCCATCGGGTCCCATCAAATTCACACTTCCACTAGACTTAGCCCTGTCCGCCAGATGCGGCTCCTTCCTCCAGTTTATCACACCTCCACACCGATTTATCCTCTTGCTAAGTCCTGAAACTTGAATTCCATATAAAAAAATTATAGTGATATCACCAAAATGATTCTTGTGCACTTGTGCATAATGTTTTCTTCTTGTGATCTTGGTTTCCGCAAAAAATTGTTAATGGTGAAATTGTAAATGTCTATGGTTCAAGTAAAATGCTAAAATTGGAATGAACTTCATGCTTGATCCTATATTATTAAAAAATCAACATGGTATGAGATCATAGGTCTTGAATAACCACTTCACAAGCATTTAAAGCTATTGTCCCTCCTTTTCTGTACTTTCGTACAACCTCTAGGGTTTGTTGCAATTTCATATGACCCTTCTTGTATGAGGCTTTTCAACATCTAATACTTGGAATTTGAGGATAATTTTGACATAGAATGGTATGGCCTTCTCCATTTCACCTCTAGAAACTCTCAAAGTGAAATTCTGATCATTTTGAATTTTTCACCCTACGGTTTCTAGGGTTTCACAATTTTCTGCACAATTTTGGTTTTAGGATTCATGCAGCTCATTGAAGGAGTGTTTCAGCTCATTATTATTCCCGTGACATTCTTAAGGCTTACTGTTGTAATTCATAATCCCAAAAAACCTAACATTTCTAGTCTAACATAACCATTAGGTTTTCTAAGTCCAGTTGGAAAGAATTTGTGAAGAAATATGAAAATAAGAAGAAAAAAGCCTTGGTGGAAGATAGGCTTGATGGATTAAGAAAATTTATCTCCTGGAAGTCAAGAATTTAGATCACCCTTGAAGAAGATGACCTTTTGAGTGTGATACAAAATAATTTACTAGAGACAACTACTGATGAAGAGAAGGAAATATGAAAGGAAGAAGACGTCAAGGCAAGGAAAATAATCATCTCCTCCCTCATATTTCCAACCCGAAGACAAATTATGAAATGTATGAATAATTTAGTAATATGTTTGAGAGTGACAACACCCTCAGAGCCCTTACCTTGAAGGGAAAGCTTCAAAGTATCAAGATGACAAAAGGTGATACAATTTCTACCTTCTTTATGAAGATGTCAGACATCAGAGATCAACAATGTGCCACTGGAGAAGTAATATCTGATAGATAACTTGTATTTTCCACTCTAAACAGTATTCCAAAACACCGGGAACTATTTCTTCAAAGTATCAGTGGAAGGGAAAAACTACGCACTTTTGATCATTTGTGGACAGAATGTACCCAAGAAGAACTTAGACTTATAAATAGAGGAGTTGAAGACTCCCTTGATGACAACCATTCTCTTGCACTTCATACAAAGAAAGGAGGAATATTCAAATGAAACTTTAGACAAACATTCAGATATGGTAAGACTACATTAGCTTCAGGTTATGATCAATGAAGAGATATAACAAAGATCGAGTGCTTCATATGTGACAAATATGCACACTATGCAAGAAATTGTCCGACCAGGAAGAAAGGAAGACAATATGCTTCCATCGCTGACATTGATCCAGATCCACCTCAAAAGGATGAAGATAAGAGAGATGAATATTACTTCCTAAAAACCAAACACAAGATTGAGCATGAATACAGACTGAGGTGAATTGTTTGATTTAAACATTAAAACTATAGTTGATTGCATTCTTGATAGTGAAGTTTATTATCCCTAGTGTGGGAGCCCTCATGACATGGACCATTTTCCCTTGTACTGGACTCCAACCTTTATTGATTGATTATTATGCTAGAAGTCATAAAATATTGAAGAGTCAATAGATCACCTAAGAAGACATAAAACATCTAACAAACAAGAAAAATAAGATATCTACTCTTTAGCCTTCAGAGGGAGTTACTTGACTTAGAGGGATTCAAACAAATTGAGAAAAAGGAAGAGACATTACCTTCTTCCCTTCAATAGTTAAGAGGGAGACAATTATCATTCCAGTTGATCAAATTGATATCCCCAAGATATTGTAGTATGACATAAAAGGAATGTCTACGCTCGACAAACTCCGCAAGGGGTAGAGGGAATTGTAGCTAATGGAAGTGTCAAGAAATATGAAGTACGATTTGTGGTGAGAATATTCCCACAAACATAGGAAGTTGTCCATGATGTGACACTTGATCAAGTAATCCCGATACACTTCCATTCGTACTATATACATGATTTGAAAACCACTTCAAATGGATGGATACTTGATGATTTTTGGTTTCAACAAGAGTGTTGATCCAACCCTATATTATTACATTGTTGGTGACGAGAAATCCGATTTTGATGACTTATTCATGAAGCCTTGTTGTTGGATACAAGCAAGCTTTGAATTTTTATTTCGAGATGAAGGATTTGAGTATGGTGCACTACTTCTTGGGACAAGAAGTATGGCAGAGGACCGATGATATTTTCTTGAGTCATGGAAAATATACAGTGTGGATATTAAAGAAGTTAGGTATGATAGAATACAAATCCATGACTACATCGATGGTGATGGATTTGAAGAAAATAAATGTTGATGATTTAGATGAGATTGATCTGTAGCTGATTGGATAAATGATGTATCTGGTCAACACCAGACCCGATATATGAAATGCAGTAAATTCACTTGATTCAATTCATGAGTCAACCGAGACATATTCATTGAAAAACACAAAAACATGTATTGAGACACCTACGAAGCACAATTGGATATGTCCTGATATTTTCCTCCAGTGTAGATTTGATCTTGGAGGAATATGTCGATATAGATTGGGAAGAGAGTACATTGGACTGAAAAAGCACACCTGATTGGTGTTTTACCTTGGGGTTTGCCATGGTTTCTTGATGTAGTAGGAAATAAAGCTCTGCGGCCTTGAGTACCACATAAGTAGAGTATATAGCATTGAGTGTAGTAGTATGTGAAGCAGTGTGGTTTCACAAACTTTTGATAGATTTATTTGATCATGAGATGAATCCTATTATTATTCATTGTGATAACTAGATTTGTGTGAAGCTCTCTGAGAACCCTATGTTTCATGATAGATTGAAACACGTTGAGATAAAATATATTTATATCAGAGACATGGTGCAAAGGAAAACAATACACATGCAGTACCTTCCTACACATGAACAGGTTGTAGATATCTTCACCAAACCGCTTTCCAATACAAATTTCGAGCACTTCCATGAGAGACTTGGCTAGGTACAGAATACCTCCCTAGCTGAGAGGGAGTGTTGATGAATACAAGCAATATGAAGTTTGAGTACTTTTGTGAGAGAGTTGGCCTGGTGGAGAATGCCTCCCTAGCTGAGAGTTAGTGTTGATGATTACAATTGTGTAACACATCCTCGAGGAAAAATAATGACTGAGTCAATTTGAGGGAGATCCCATGAGTTGGGTGTGCCCATGACATGGGTGTGTGGCTCCTCTCTAAAAAGGAGATGGAACATTGTGTGCCCCTGTGCATGGTGAGGAAGCCCATGAGCTAGGTGATTTGCTCCTCTCTGAGACGAAGATGGAATTTTGTGTGCCCCTGTGTGGGGTGAGGAAGCCCATGATTTGGTTGTGTTGTTCTCTTTGATATGGAGATGAAATGATGTAATGGTCTCCTATGTGCAGAGAGTTGACCATTCCCACAGGCGAGCACATGTGAACGTGATACTAGTGGATAAGAACTAGTGAGTGTGATTCTTTGGTGAGATGCAGTGAGATAGAGATGTGGACATCCCTGTGGTTGAGAACATATGGATGTTCCCCTAGTGGATTTTCACTATAGGGTGTATGATATCCCTTGATATATTGTTCAAGAATCAGACTTACATGTAACCTTATGTGTGATGTAAAGGGTACAGGTCGGCCCAAGCATAAAGTTAAAGATAATTAATGTAAAAGATAATTAGTATGGTAATTATTAATTAGATTTTGATTTATTGAGGTCGTCCTTGTTGTTCCAATAGACACCACTTTTTATCTACTTATTTTAATATAAATAAAGGTAAATTCTCCATTGAGGAATCATAACACAAGTCTGAGTTTGGAATTTTTAGCAAGTACTTGTTCTTGGGATGAAGTGCACATGTCTCTTGGGCGCTAGTCTTCTAGAGTTTGTGAGCACCCTTTTGTGTGCCAGGTTTATGATCTGGGAGGTATTTGTCTTGAAGAATACAACAAAGGATTGTCTGGGTTTTCTTCCCCTATTGAGAAGGGTTTCCTAGGATAATTTTTGTGTACTTGTGCACCAAGTTTTCTTCTTGTGATCTTGGTTGTTGCAACAAATTGTTAATGGTGAAATTGTAAATGTATATGTTTCAAGTAAAATGATAAAATTGGAATGAAATTCATGCTTGGGCCTAGATTATTCAAAAATAAAAAATAGTGAGAGTGATACTAATAACAATGAGAGAGATAGAGAGGTGTTAGATGTAGGAGAGAACAAGAGGAAAGATACTGGGAGGGAGGGGGAGAGAAAGAGGGAGGAAGGGGGTAGAGAGATAATGTGTGAGTGTGAGAGGGGGGAATATAAATAAAGAGAGGGGGGATGGACAAGGATTGTTTAAGTATGTGAGAGGGAGGGAGAGGGAGACAAGGAGAGTAGGCAGAGAGAGAGTGAGAGGAAGGGGGGAGAGATAGAGGGAGTCGTAGATGTATAAGAGAGAGAGAAGAGAGATAGTGGGAGGGAGGGCAAGTGAGAGAACATATATAGTGGGAGCGAGGGTAAGAGAGAGAGGGAGGGAGGATGGGGTCAAAAGAGACTGAGATTGATTGTGAGAGGAAGGTGGGAGATAGAGGGAAGGGAGGGTAGCGACATATAATGAAAGAAATGGGGGGATAGTAGAGGAGAGAGAGGAATGAGGATATAGTGAGAGTGACATTAACAATAATAAGATAGATAAAGAGGTGGTAGATGTAGGAAATAAATAAAGGAGAGATAGAGGTAGGAGGGGGGTAGAGAGAGAATGTGTGAATGTGAGAGGGGGGAGGAGCAAGAAAGAGAGGGAGGATGGAAAATGATCGGGTGGAGAGAAATTGATACTGATTGTGAGAGGAAGGGGGGAGATAGAGGAAAGGGTGGGTAGAGAGATATAAAGAGATAAATGGGGGATAGAAAGTGTGTGTGCGAGAGTATGAGAGGAAGAGATAGGTAGACAGAGAGGCAAGGTAGAGAGAGGTATAAAAAGGAGGGAGGTAGATATTGAGTGTTTTAAAATGTGGGAGGGAGGGAGAGGAAGACATAGAGAGGGGATATAAAGTGTGTTTGTGAGTGTGGGAGGGAGAGAGAAAAAAGAAAAGAGGGGAGGTAGATATTACACATGTTAGAGTGTGGGAGGGATGGAGAGAAATACATATAGGGGCGGTATAAAATGTGTGTGATAGGGAGAGAGAGAAAGGCATATAAGGTTAGTAGAGGGACTGTGTGATAGTTTGAGAGGGAGAGAGAAGAAAATAGAGAGGGGGGTAGAGAGAGAGGTAAATGTAGAAGATAGGGATTGATGTTGTATAGAGGGGTAGAAGTAGGAGAGGTAGATGAGAATAAATGTATAGAGAGAGGTAAATGTAGAACATAGGGATTGATGTTGTAGAGAGGGGTAGAAGTAGGAGAGATAGAGGAGAGATAGTAGGGATTGATGTTGTAGAGAGGGGTAGAAGTAGGAGAGATAGAGGAGGGGGGAGAGAGAGAGAGAGGAGAGTGAGAGGAGGAGGGAAGGGGTGGAGAGTGAGTGATACTATTAGGGACCCAAGTCCTCACGTAGGCAGAACAATGCATTATGATGTAATAAAGGTCAATATTAATAAGGCCTTGCAATAAGGTAGAATAATTCGAATGTAAGAGTACCTAATAGAGTCTTCCGCTTCTATAAGGATATTCCTATAGATGGTTCTCTTGATAGACATATTTAGTATAAATAGGATTCGAGGGTATGAGAACCCTATGTTTGATATTATTGTAATAGATCTCTACTCGACTAGAGGTTTCCCCCTTGAAGAGGAAAGTGAAAATTTCTCTCAATAATTGAAGTGCTCTTTCTGGTGTGATTCTGTTATCATTTCAGTATTATTGTGGTGTTATTATGGTTATATTTTTGTTCATCTGCCATTTCTAGGATTGTATTTATGTTTCACATACTTTTTATATCTAGAATATTACAAGTGGTATCAGAGCACTTTCCTCGGTAGAAAATTGTGGGTTATTATGGTTAAAATTGTTCATCTCATAAACCTGTGATTGAGGGATTCATACATGCAGGACATACAAGTGGTTCTTAAGTGCACATCTATTGGGAACCCTTGTAACCCCTGTTGGTACCCCTTCAAGTGGTAGCACATCAAACAAAACCTGTGTACGGATCGACGTAGATTTCCTGAAGCCCTCTTTAGATAAACTGATCGACTGCCTAACTACATAGTGCCACTAAGAAAAACACTCAGGAAGATACTCTCTACTACCTGGGTAGTCGGGTAGTATGGCTAAGGGAACGTTCTAGCCTCCTTAGTTAGTGCCCTGAGATATTGGGCTGAGTACTATTGTTGGACCTCGCACGTATATCAGAGAGCTATAGCACAGAGAAAACCCTTGTCTGTAGAACCCTTAAATACCTAACCCTTGGGGATGGAAACAAAAAAATAAAACAGACAAGATCTATTGCCACACAACTATGTTGGAGTTTCCAAATCACTACACATTTCTTCCTGGTTAAGAATTTGGGCATTTCATCACTGCAATATTATTCAGACCAGAGTATAACTCCGTAGGTGTAAAAAAAAAGTCTTGAAAATTTTGCACCATTATTTTAGACCTATTCCATACCTATCTTTTTTCAGCAAAAATTTTCACACGACCAGCCCCTTTTTGGTTCCCTCGCCATCATGGCCCATACCCGTAGCCAAGACTTGGAAGATCTCTTCAATACCTTGCAATCTAATTTCAAAGAGACCCAAGAAGAAGTGAAACAACTCAGTGGCAACATGCATTCCTCCATCCTTGCCTCAATCAAGGAAATCAAAGAAGATATGACTGCCCAGCATGAATATGTCGTTTTGATGATCTACACCAAGATGCATATCCCTGCAGATACCATTTTATCTAACCCACCTTTGCATACCGAAGCTGAAACTTCTTCTCATTCCCATAATTTTTAGCCCCATCACTTTTAGTGTGACCTAAACCTTCCATGGGTGGATGTGACCAAATTTGATGGCTCAGATCCCACTGGTTGGGTAACTAAAATGGAACATTATTTCTCTTTGTACGACATTATAGATGACTTGGCCAGATTCCAGTATGGTGTTCTCTATCTAGATCAATCATGTTGGCAATGGTGGCAATGGAGAAAAAATTCCTTTCAAGGGTATGTTTCTTGGATACACTTTGTGGTAGAGATTTATGAACGATTTCACACCGACACCAACCATTTAGGTTGTTCAACAAAATTGAAACAAGCTAGGATAGTGGAAGACATTATAGCTTATTTTGAGCGACTGGCGTTTCGTGCCCATGTCCTCATGGCTCGACCTCAGATTTGGGTGGAGGATACTAAATGAGCTAAGTAAGAACAATAGGTTATCTCCTCTCAAAACCAAAAACCCTCCTTTATTCCTCGCACTAAACTAGTAAATCCCAGTCCTCCTTCCACTCCATTAAATATCAAAAAATTGACCAGGGCTGAAATGTCCGAACACCCACTGAAAGGCGTTGGTTATACTTGTGATGAGAAATATTTTTCAGGTGTTGAGCACTCAACACACCCTAAAAAGCCTATGTCAAATTTTAATTTTTGGGTACCACTTGATCTTTTGCACTATCTAATTTGACTTCAGTATGAAAATTGTTTCCTTTTCTTATCATTTTGTTTCTCATTTTAGTCTCTCAAAGTTTTTTTGAGCATGAAAAAACCGATAACTTAAAATACTAAAGAATCGACAGTTAAAACTTTTCCCTCACATGCATAAGAAATTCATCATCGGAAAGGATTGAGCGTGAAAGAAAGTCACTTGAGAGAACCAAAGTATTCGAGTATCGATCTTCATCGGCATCGAAAGACGAGAGTTTTCTTTCATGACCATAATCACCAAGGATATCTCCAATGACTGATCCCTTTGACATCAACAAAAGGCTACAAGAGTAAATGGTAACAAAGGATGAAAATAGTCATTGATAGTCTATCCTCGAAACTCTCGCCATCGACAAGTTTCTAAGAAGGTAGGTCTGTAATCATGGCGTGACAAGAATATACCCCCTGACCACTGAACCCAATACTTTTTGACATCGATAGTCCCAGGTTTATTTTGACACATGCATCTTGTTTAAAACCCTGACTCCAGTTGAGATACATGATCAAACCACCTGCCCCCACCTATCATGTGTTGTTGTCAGAGTGGTTAAATGCATGATCGAGTTTTCCCTTGAGTCGTTAGTAGTTCCTGAGTTCCTGGTCTTCAGTACCATGTATCCCCAGAAAATCGTTCCATGTCATCATTGTACGATGAAATCAATCAACGTCGAAAGTTCTAAGCAAGAGAATGCTAATGAAAATGTTCAACATGCATCATCGATCCCTGACCTACCCACTAGGAAAGTGACACAATGGGACATTTCTACACCAGACACATTTATAGTCAATGCATTTAAGGGATAATTAATCCCAGAATATATCATTAGTTTCTAATTCATGTGTGAATCAAAGGGACCGTTTGAACGTATCAATACCACACATCACCCTCCATGCCTCCGTCGTCAACCCACATATAATTAATTTGCAGAGATTTGGCAGTAGATCGATTTGAATTTCACTCATCACTCGGATTAATTGGTTGATATGACTGGTGGGATATTTTCAGTTAAATCCTCTTTAGTCATTGCAAACAATTTATTATGTGCGCAAAGAAGTTCAAAACATCTAGAGGAGTGAGATGAGCAATCCGGAGGAAGCTTCCAAGGTCCAGTGAGTATTAAACAACATGTTTAGCAATCGTTATAGGTATTTACCAGTATATGGATTTTTTATGTTTAACTTCATACATTTTTTATCCAATGTTACTTTGTACACATGCCTAAAGGATGGATTTAGGTTGTAGGAACAATGCCTCCGAAGAAACCAACCACCAGGAAATCTTCAAGAGTGTTGAAGCTAAAGGAATAAGATGTAGGATAAGTCTCTTCCCTAGTGGTCGCAAAAGAAATGAAATTTACTCCAAAGTTAATGCCCATCATCAAGACATCCACCAAGGAGGTTTTCACTCAACCCTTGACTGTTGGAGACACATAGGCAAGTATCAGGACCAAGGTAATATTCCCATGCTGGGAAGAAATTTTCAATAAAATCAAGAGGGAGAAATTCCCCGAATATACCCCGCACAATGACCCCAATATAAGAAAGCTCGACAACAAAGTTTTTCCCAATATCTGAAGAGCATACCTGCACATGGTAGCGAGCATAAATCCATTTTTCCCCTACATTGAACTCTTGAAGTGGCTTATTGACCACACAGACACTCAAAGATGTCTGATTAATGATGACAATGGCAAGTTTGTCAGGGTTTTCCTTCTAGTGGAGGTGTAGAATTACTGCAACATCAGAGAGTCGAAGGAGCGGCTAAACACCGATTTTATTATAATATTCTATGAGAAACACGACACCAACAAGGTGATGGCTTTGTGGTGGAGAGAGGATAAAAATTTCACCAATCAGACCTCTGGCTAGTACCCGACGACCAACTTAAGGGAGTTGTATATCTATCTAATGGCTCTCCTCTACCGGTTGCATGGGGAGAAAGATTGCTCCAAGTTTTTAGAGGATTAGATAACTCTAGCTTATAATATAGCCATTTCTAGGATAGGTTTTAACTGGGGTGACATCATCTCCAAACAATTGATCACTTGCATACAATAGGCTTAGACATCGAAAGAAGGAGAGAATCCATCTTTCCAGATGTAATATTATCTATTGGACGTCATATGTGCCAGAAACAACTTTGTCGGAATGAACTTGAGCTGACACACCTTGGAGTTCCCAGTCCATTTATATTTTGACATATTGTGGGAGAACAGGTAAAAGAAATACTACTCTCTCATCTATGATCAATTTATTGTACATATTCATTTTTTTTTGTTCAAGAAAGAGTGCCCAAGACTATCAAATGCGGCAAAAAAGATTATAGAAAAAGTTTACCACTGGTACTTGGATGAGCGTGATACCTACATTAGGGTTTTCGGAGCCACCGGAGCACCACACCTGTTACCTGTGTATGTACCGATCGAATAGTAGTAGGGGAAATCTGTTATCATACCATCTTGCAAGGTTACAATGCTACTCATGTAAAATATAAGAAGCAAGAATTCATACCTTATGGATTTCATATAGGTTTATACATGGTAAAAGACACTTCTCAAGCCAAGAAAGAAGGGTTAAACCACTTGGATTTATGATTCAAGATTGGTCATTTTCGCAAGAATGATCCAAAGGGTCTGGTATTGAAGCATGCATCACAAGTATCGTCCTACTGACCATACACCCATGATATGTTTCAAGATGATATCTTCACCAAAAATTCTCAAGACTGGGATGAGTTGATGGCAAGGATGGTTGACCCTATGGAAACTAGGTTCAAGGCCATGAGTTGGGTGGAGCAAGAGACAACCTTGGAACAATCGAATCAAGAGGTCCTCAGGGCCAGAGAAGAAAGGATAGCCTATGAAGCAGAAAAATCCCCCTTGATATCCCTAACACAAGAAAATATATCCATTTGGCACAGGACACGAGGGAAAGGGGACTGCTCATGCTAGAACAAGAACAACGGGTGATTGATCAACTACAAGATGACCCAGACCTATAATAAATTACAGGATCACCAACCAATAATCCAAAGAGAAGCCAGGTGGGTACAAGTGGCCCTGAATTTATAGATGTTGATGAAATTGTCATTCTAGATGATCTTGAATTCACAACGCCACCGAAAGGATCACCAGCAGGTGTGGCAACTCAGCTAGAAATAGTCCGGGTATCGGTGGAAACAAGCACATCAAACCCCTTAAGTGAATTTATAAGGATATATGATGAGGATGAAATCCTAGAGGAATCTCTCGAGACCCCTGTGTGTGTCCAAGAAGAAAAGGGACATGAGAAGACTTCTTCTCCTGATCCCGAGGTCTAAACCCAGGAGGTCCCATAGAAAGGAAAATAATCCCAGAGTAGCCCCGACACAAAAAGGCCTGATGCGTCGAAGACCTGAGCAGACATTATGAAGGACAAGTCAGAACTAGAAAATCCAAAGGAAGGATCCTCACAAAAGGAAATATGTGCTTCAATGGTCAATGAACAAGTAAGTATTGAGTCTATTCCTGATGCCTCTATTTCACTCGATACTCAGATCCCTGATAAGAGAGAGATAAAGGTTGAGCCTTCGGAGCACAACGATGAAGTTTAAGAACCTGATCTTGAACAAATATATAAAACCAAAAGTCTGGGAAACACACTCACATGGTCTGATCAACAGATTCTTGAACCTATGGACGAGGTAGCTGATATATATGTGATTTCTTATGATCGAAAGAGGAAGGATATTGTCCAACAGACCACCAAAAAAAGGAGGATTACATTGGATCTCTCCATCCTCACCACTATAGAGGAAGATTTGATAAACATAGAAAATTTCAGAACATTTGAGGTTATCGGTGTAGGGAGAGAGATATCGGACACCAACCTAGACAGATCTAAAAAGGATGAAAAGGAGCTAACCTCTGCCCTGAAAGAACTAGAACAGTTGTGCCATCTGGTTAAGTATTATCAGGACACCACACAGGCCATGGTGTACCTAAGGAGAGAGTTTAAATATGCCTACTGCAAGTTCATAAATAATTGGCACCTTTTCACTGCGAAGATAGTTGATCTCTAGGAAGATATTGTCATGGTACTCATGATGTGAAAGGATATGGAGTGGTGGTACAAACATTCGTAGCAAACTATAGAAAGAGTCGACTGCATTGGTCCAGTCTATCCTGGCTGAGATAAAGGAGAACATGACATCCGAGTGTTGATCGAAAGAACTCTTGATCACATAAAGAGATCAATGGAGTATGGGGATAAAATGTCTTAGTAACCACACCACAAATTCAAGAATAGTGGGCCAAAAGAGAGAAACATTGAGGTAAATTCAACAAAGGAATTAAGGATATCGGACTATCCAACTTCGGCATGCCCGATGAATTCTTTGATATGCATGACATAGTAAAATCACACTCAAAGAAATATTCTTCGTGGGTCAAAAGACTAGCGAAGGTGACTAACACAATGTCAGGACAAGTGCAACAATTTATGGAACACTCGATCAACGATCAGGCTATGTTACAAAATTTAAGTACCAATGTGGTGAACTACAGGGTGCATGTGGTGGAGATCAGTGAAATTTACATAACCCTAATGGAACAACATCGATTTCCATACTCCCATGCCTGTGAGGATCTGTTCATTAGTTGGTCAGAGTATGGGAAAAGTCACCCTTTCAAAGGGATGTCTTCAGTTGACTATTAAAAAAATGTTAGGAGAGAACGCCACATGGAGAATTTTGTTCAAGTATCTACACTTAGCCGTGATTAGCATGTGTCAAGGTTTTCCTTCACAAGGTGATGGCTTCATGGTGGAGAGAGGATAAAAATTTCACCAATTGGTCCTCCGGCTGGTACCCAATGACCAACATAAGGGAACCGTATATCTATATAATGGCTCTCCTCTGTCGGTTGCATGGGGAGAAATATTGCTCCATGTTTTCAGAGGCTTGGATGCCTCTATCATATACTTTATCCATTTTGGGGATAGGTCTTAACTGGCATGCCATCATATCCAAATAGTTGATCACTTTCATACAATAGGATCATACACCGAAAGAAGGAGAGACTCCATCTTTCCACATGGAATATTATCTATTGGACATCATATGTGCCAGAAATTCCTTTCTCGAAATGAACTTGAACTTGCACACCTTGGACCTCCTAGTCCATGTATATTTCGGCATCTTGTGGAGGAACAGGTAAATGAAATCCTACTCTCTCTTCTGCGATCAATTTATCACACATATTCATTTTTTGTTGTTAAAGAAATAGTGCCCAAGATTGTCAGGTATGGCCAAAAGGATTATAGTAAAATTTGGCCACTGGTACCTAGATGAGAATGATACCTACATCATGGTTTTTGGAGCCACTGGAGCACCACACCTATTACCTGTGTATGTCCCTGATTGACTATTAGTAGGGGAAATATATTATCAGACCATCTTGCAAGGTTACAGTGCTACTCTGTTGAAATATATAAAGCGGACATTCATACCTTATGAATTTCATATAGGTTTCTACTTGGTAAAATACACCGCTCAAGCCATGAAAGAAGGGTTAAACCCATTGGAGTTCCAATTAGACTTGTCATTTTTGCAAGTGCAACCCAAAGTGTCTGGTCCTGAAGAACACATCACAAGTATCATCCTGCTATCCATATGCCCATGACAAGTTTGAATATGAGATATTCACCGAAAATTATCGACACTGGGTTGAGTTGATGGCAAGGATGGTTGAACCTAAGGAAACCAAGTTGAAGGCCATGAGTTGGGAGGAGAAAGAGACAACCATGGAATAATCATCTCAAGAGGTCCTCAGGGCCAGAGAAGAAAGGATAACATCCGAAGTAGCAAAAGCCCTCTTGATAGCCCCAACATAAGGCAGAGATATCTATTTAGCACAGAATTTGAGGGTAAGGGGACTACTCATGTTAGAATGGTCACATCAGGTGACTGATCAGCTACAAGATGACCTATACCTATTATAAATGACAGGATCACCAACCGATAACCCAAAGAGAAGTCAGGTGGGTACAAGCGGCCCCAAATTTATAGATGTTGATGAAATTTCCAAGCTAGATGATCTTGAATTCACAACTCCACCGGAAGGATCATCATCAAGTGTGGTGACTCAGTGAAAAACAGTATGGGTATCGGTGGAAACTGTTAGACATCTAAGACAGGGTGGTGAATCAGTTGTTACCATGCTTAAACAATTATTGTTCTTTTAAACTCTTTGTAGAGACACTGAATGATGATCACAATAATGCAGGGAAATAAACAATGGCACTTTAAACATCATTCACATATATGAGAAACACAAAGACATATATTTCCCGAGGAAACCCATGCAGGGTAAAAACCTCTTTTTCTTTATATGATAAGTAATGGTTACATTCTTTACAGTATCATACATATGAGCACCAACTCATAATGAGGCTACAACCTCAGTTTTGGAAGATGTAACTTGTTGAGAGCACCAACTCTTTGTTTTCTCTAGTACCCACTAGAGGGAAGCACCAACTCCCTGGTTTCTCTAGCACCAACTATAAGGAAGCACCAACTCCCTGGTTTTTCTAGCACCAACTAGAAGGAAGCACCAACTCCCTGTGTTCAAGAACCCACTTAAACCTTTGAGGACACAAGTCCTCCCTAGCTCCTCCCAACCACCCTGAAATATAAATATTTTCTACTGAAACTTATTACAGTGATATGATGTTCAACAATGGCTTACCAGACTCATCACTTTTCTATTGTATTTCATTGCTCTGTCTACCTCATTTCCTTTCTGCAAACATCACTTGCGTTGTCTTTTCTTCCACTTTTTATGCTCTGTGTGCCATGTCCATTCACTGTACAATTCCTCTTCTATTCTCTTCAACTGTTGCACTCTCCTCCTTCTTCACACATGAATCACCTTCACCAAAAACAATCACACCAACCTCCAACAACAATAACAACCTCTTCTCTTCTCTGTACCATATATATGTAGCTTCTGTGCATCTTGTGCATGCAATATTCACCATTCCTCTGCATGCTCATCCCATGCTAATCTCCTCCACATCTCAAGTGTTCTGCGTGATCATCATCGTGACTCTTCAGCTTCTCTGGTTGTTTTTCCACGCGTTCAGCATCACTGGGTGTTATGCTGAGATTCCTCAGCCTCTCTGGCAGTTGAGACTCTTCATCTTCTCTATGAAAGTCGAGCTCACCTTCTCTGTTTCAGTTACAGGCCTCAATGCCCATCCAGCTGTCCATCACTTTCATGAACATCTTCATTCCTCTTGAAGATTCCCAGTGGCTCTTCACCTTCTCTGTCAATAATCCCATGTGTATTCAAGTCCTCTAGATGGAACCATCAATGGTTTATGGAAGTTGTACTATGTCGTGCTACAGTATCCCTCCTATCTCCTTCAGGATTACTTGCAACGTTCGATGAACTTTATTAATCTTTCTACACTAGCTCCTTCCCCAATGTGACTATGGTCATAACCAAGCGCCTATGCAAAAATTGTTTTTAGCGAATTCACGTTTCGTGGATCTAGATATGTGGCATCTTGACTTTCCAAGTTTCGATCTACGATACCTCGTAATGGCGTGGGATCAACGGTCCTGATCAGAGCTTGATTCTACGGATACGATTGCATCACAATTTCGCATATCGTGAAATCGACATTCTTGTTGCATTGTTTCTTTGACATCTCTAAGTTGTGATCCCCGAAACTATGATATGGAGTTAGATCAATGGTCCAGACCTGAGCTTGATTCTACGACTGCGATTGCATCGCAATTTCACATATCGCGAAATTGACATTCCTGTTATGAATGTTCTTGTCACTTCCAAATCCCGATCCACAAAACCCCATGAAGAAGTTAGATCAACGGTCCAGATCACTTCTTGATCTGACAGTTTCAAATACATCGCGATATCCCATATCGTGATTTCGACATTTTTTGTGCACTGGTTACTTGCCTCTCCATGTTGCGATCCTCGAAACTCTGAAGTGGTGTACATTTGTTGACGTCACACGTGGATTGACACGTGTTGAATACTGCCACGTGTCACTCTGATTCGTGACTTACATGTGCTTGAAGTGTTGAATCATCCTGACACTTGTCATTACTTGGTTGTGCCACGTGTTCCTAGCTGACGTGAGTCGGGTCGACGGTCTAGATCATATCTTGATATGATGGTTCAGATTCAGTCGGGATTTCCCACATTGCGATTTTGGGGTTCCTGATGTCAATAATTTTTGACATGTCCAACTCTCGATCCCCGAAACTCCGACAAGGACTGGAATCAATGGTCCACATTTGTCCTTGGTCCAACGGTCGAGATTATATCGGGGTATCGCATATCGCAATTTCACGAGTCCTGTGTTTATTATTCTTTGACCTCTTCAACTCGCGATCCTCGAAACCCCGACAGGGAGTTGGATCAACGGTCCACAT
>SNQJ01S0007282.1:94687-109667 GCA_010110895.2 Picea sitchensis | reverse complement strand
TGAATCTTGTCACCAATGGGAGGTGGCAGTCCACTCAGATACCTTTGAATCTTGACAGCCTCATCTTTGATGAATGGAACATACTTCAGTAATTCCAAAAACCTTTGTTCGTATTCATCAATGGTCGTGCTTCCTAGCTTGGGTTCAAAGAACTCCTTCATCTTTCTGTCATAGTATCTTTTAGTCAGGTATTTCCTCTCGAAATACCTCTTGAATTCCTTCCATGTGATATCTTTCTCTCTAATGTGTTGCACCTGCACAAGCTGATCCCACCACATGGACGCTTTTCCTTTTAGTTGTTACATCGGAATTCTTCCTTCTGCATGAGAGGAATAATTCTGCAGTTGGAAATATTTCCTCGTACCAAGAAACCATGTTTCGGCATCTTCCTCCTTATGTTCTCCATCAAAATTAGGAGGCTTAATCTTATTCATCTCCCCTTTCAATTCATCCACTCCTGATCTTCGGTGTTTTGTAGTAGGGGATAGGATTGAACTATTGTTTTCTTCCTTACTGGGATGCTTTGGGGAATGACGACGATGTCTGCTAGCACTCCTTGATCTTCTTTTTCTCTCAAGGGTCCTGCGACTCCCTGTTTTTCTTGTATCACTCTCCTTTTCCAATTTCCTTTCTATTATTTCCAGGCTCTTCAACATATTTAAGTTGAATTCACCCTGCCAATCCCCGACCCTCATGAGCTTTCGACTATCGTCTTGGTGAGCCTAGGAATATTTATGCAATCTTTCAATGATTTTCATCACATGCCCTTCCTTATCCAATTCTCTTCCATGCCCATAGGAGTTCGATCCTTCGACTCCCAAGTTGACATCCCTTTCTTCTCTTTCATTCTCTGAATTGGAGGCAATCCACAACTCTTCCATTTCTATACTCAACGTCGATTCGCAGTTGTCCTGACACTCGTTGAACTCTGCACACACAACGTGTAGTCAAGCAAAGTTTGTCAGGCCTTAAACCCTTAATAAAAATACAACATTCATAAACCAACGCGACTAAGAAAATGTTTCGATTCCATGAATTTTCTAAGCTCTCTTTGGCTCTACAATTTCCAGTGATAGCCCCCATTTTCTTAGTCCCCAACCCGTGCGTCCACGGGCTGTGATCAAATTCTAAACTACTAGGTGCTACAAGGCTCTCCAAACAAAAATTTGGGTTTCGGGATTTTGGGGCTTCGGGGTTTCGGGTTTTGGGGTTTTGGTCCCCGAGGTTCTTGCACTCGCTTCCCTCTCCAACTCCCGACTTCTGAAAATTTGATTTCCTTACCCTCCGGGCCCATAGCATAGCTGTCGCCCACCAAGGTAGTGACACATGGTGTCCTTAAGAAGCTCCACCTCATTCCCAACGATGTCAGGGGGCCCCACTACTTTTACTTTTGGTTTTGGAGTTTCGAGCATCAGGATTTTGTGCATCTACACATATCAAACTTCCATTTGCCAAAATTTTGAAATTATGGTGTATTAATCTACTTGATCCAACGGTCAAGTTCCTCTCCTATGATCTATGGTGTAGATCATTTCGGGATTTCAGGGTTTTGGGTTTTCAGTAACCGAGAGTTCACGATGCAGCGACTCCAAATCTCTTGTCACTTCAATCCTAGAATTCTGATACATGAGTTATGGTACAAGATCCAACGATCCTCGATGATTTGGATCTAACGGTCCAGATCTCTCCTATGCTTACACCTATCAAATCTCTTCAGCTCTAACTTCCTCACTAGTTGGCTAGATCCGACGGCTCATGGGATTTTGACACTTCTTCCTGGAAGCGCTCCACCATACAATTCTACCCTTGTTAATCTCTTTCGTGATTCGGGACTTGGAGTGACCAAGAATTTGGCCTACGCTCCAAGTTCATGATCCCTGAGTTCATGAAATGATCCAATGGTTCAATCCAGCCACGATCAATGACCCACATTTATTCTGGATCCTAGGGTGGCGAGTTTCTCCATTCACTAACCACCTTGCAACTTTTGTCCATCTTACGGCCCTCACGATTTCGCGAGTTCTCCACAAAGAATTCTGACCGTCCAACTCTGCTTCTCAAGGACTTATGGATAATGACTTGGTACCCTCCTTCTGAACCTTCATCTACTTGATCTAACACTTCTGGTGTGGAGTTCTCTCTCTCCCTATGGCCATATACCACACTGGCTATAGTTTTATAATACTGCTACACCTCCTGAGCTTTGTAACATGGTCAAGTAGTCCGTTGACACTCAAAAACATTCTAAGGTATGAAATTAGTCCTCCAGACAAAATTTATTCTCAAAACCTCGGTCCAAAGACCACTTATCTGGCCCATCCATTCTCAACATTGAAACTAGGCTCTGATACTATACTATAACGTCCCTAACCGTCATCCCACTGGCCGGGAAAATGCTACTGTGTGGAACATCATCATTCTCATACTTAATTAATAACATGAATTTAAGTTATATTAAACACATTTAACTCAGAGTAAGCACAAGATTACTCCTAACATAAATAATCCTTGTCATTAAAAATAATTCATATGCACAACAAAATACATGATACATATAAGCATCATAGGCATGCAAAACATAATATTAAGCATAAGCTGATACTTATCTTTGAAACCATGGTAATTACACCAACCATGTGCAGGCCTTCCATGAACCTCCCAGCCTTAGACCATGCTACTCATCATGCTCAGTAGTGGGTCAACCCCGAGCTGGGACTAAGCTCCACCAAAGACAAGGAATCCTAGTCTAGGCTGAGGTTACATGGAAAAATGCACAGAATAACCGAAAGGATTCTTCCCAGGATTCCTTCTTATGCCCACTACTCACAGACTCTCATTCCCCACATGTTTGTTCCTCCTGAGAGTATACACCTTCACAAGAAAAGTCCATCAGTGCTTCACCTCCCTCTCTGGGTCTCGACAAGAGGCTAGATCAGGAAGTCTTAGAGCTCTATAGCTAGTGTTGGACTCTCTCTTGAATAATACCACTTCCCAGCGGACTCCTTCACATGGAAATATCTTCTCACAGGCCTGAAAGACTGCCTCTTCAACTAAGGGCCATAAAACCTGGTTCTTCAGCCCCTTCTGACTCAATTCCTGCACGTTGAGGATAACCACAACACAACCCCACTCAGGAAAATAGAAAACAACAACCTATAGACAGATCGGGTACGGATTCATCTCGGTAATGGTGGATAGACTAGGTTCTTGAACTCACAAGTCGAATTTCCCCTCCCGACTAGTTCTCTCAACGGTGCATAGGTATGTCAAGGGCAGACGCAGATCAATAACGAAATCATATGGATGATGTTTTGGTCTTCAATAAGACATCTCAGTTTTCTGGTTCCTAGAGCTGCGTGAGGGTATCTGAAATCAGACGCAAAGGACGATGGAATGATGAGCGACCCCCTCGATGGATGACTTCTGCAGTTTTTTAACTGCATGTACCTGGGTTGACACATGTCACCCATGAAGCTGCATGCACTGCATCAACATGCGTTCCTCTCCAGGAACTTAGTACAAAACATATATTTCACATGGCTTTTGGAATAATATTAAAATAGTATTCCCAAAGACATAAGCCCCTAGGCTTAGCCACTAGGCTCAACACTTAGCCTCTCTTTCCAACCTTCCAGCCCCCAATCCCTTACCTGTTCTATGGAATCTTAGTCCCTCATCACTCATTCATCATGGTCGGTCTTCACATAGCAGTGTTTATATATTTTTATTAATGTTCTGCATGATTACATATACAAAAGTAGGCTACTGCCCTTAACACTTAGGGTCTCTGGCCTAATAACACATAAGCCCACCAACTTATATAAACTTTCCTTACCAGCCTATAAAACATAATTACAATTCATAATGAAAGATTTATACTTCATAGACATGATTTGCAATAGGGCTCGGCCTTGGGGACATTACAGGTTTGGTTCCTACTATTTAATTACAGGGATCTAGGACCCATCAAAACTGGGCCATAAATGTAAGGAACAAAATATTTTTATGGCCATCTCGGAGGATGTTTCAGAAGAGGCTGTTGAAACTCCCCTTGTTTCTGAGTCACCTGAACCCACAGACATAACCCCTCCCTCAAACCCTCCTGAAATAGAACCAGTCATTTCCCTAAATGATCTCACTGGATTCTCTACTCCCCAAACCCTCAAGCTAATTGGTTACATCAAGCATACAAAGTTCATCATTCTTTTTCATAGTGGAAGCACCCATAATTTTATTCATCGCCGCATTGCCCAAGAAACTCATTGGTATATCCATGTAGTCAATAATTTCCAAATCATGATTGCCAATGGAGTCTCCATGAAATGTGGAGGGCGTTGTGAAAATGTGTGTCTCCAAATTGGTGACTACCACCTGAAATCTCATATTTTTTCTATCGACATGGTTGGTTGTGACATTGCGTCGGGTGGAGACTGGATAAGGACTTTGGGTCCCATTATCATGGATTTCAAGGAATTAACCATGCAATTCGACCGGGAGGGCCAAAAATATAAGTTCCAAGGAATCATCACCGATTCACCTGAGATCATTAGTTCCCATTGCATGGAAAATCTGCTCAAAAAAGGTCATTCTGGCATTATTGACCAACTCCATGCCATACAAGCCACTGAAACACCCTTTGTGCTGCAAGACCTCCAATCCATCCTCTCTAAAAATTAAGTGGTCGTTTCCACTCCAAGAAGACTCCCGTCATCCCATGGTGTTCATAATCATTCCAGTCACCTTATAACAGGAAGCCTTCCTCCCAATATTCGCCCATATCCTCACCCCTTTTCCAAAAAAAATGAAATTGAGAAAATGGTTCAAGAACTACTTAACACAGAGGTTATCCGCCCTAATACAAGCCCCTAGTATTATCATGTGGTCATGGTATTGAATAAAAAAGGTTCTTGGTGCATGTGTCTTGACTTCCAAACCCTCAACAAACTCACCATTAAAGACAAATTTCCCATTCCTATCGTGGATGACCTCTTGGATGAATTGAGTGGCGCCAAGCTCTTTACTAAACTTAATCTTCTCTCTAGCTACCACCAGATCTATATGAAAGAGGAAGACATTCCTAAGACTTCCTTTAGAAATCATGAGGGCCACTATGAGTTTTTGATCATGCCCTTTGGCTTGTGTAATGCCCCCTCCACCTTCCAAAGCATCAAGAATCATGTCTTTCTCCCTTTTCTCTGTCATTTTTTCTTAGCTTTATTTGATGATATCCTCATCTATAGAAAAATCTAGAGAAACAATGTTCTCCATCTACTCTCTCAGCACCAACTTTTCCTGAAACAATCTAAATGTTCTTTTGGCACCTCAGAAGTTGAGTACTGGGGTCATGTTGTTGGCAAGAATGACGTTAGGGTGGATACTAAAAAGATTGAAGCTATGCAAGACTAGATATACCCAAAGACTCTCAAAATCTTGCAAATTTTTCATGGCTTAGTGGTTTATTATCACAAGTTTGTTAAGAATTATGGAAAGATTGCAACACCTCTCACTGCACTCCTTAAAAATAATTCTTTCACTTGGACTCCAGCAGTTTCTCAGGCTTTTCAAAACTTGAATATGGCCATGTGCACCACTCCATTCCTGGCCCTTCCCGATTTCATAAATACCTTTGTCCTAGAATTTGATTCTTTAGGGAAAGGTATCGGTGTTGTCCTTATGCAAGAGGTTCGTCCTTTGTTCTTTACCCATAAACAATTTTCTAAATGAAATTTGGGCAAATCAATATATGAAAAGGAAATGTTGGCTATTTTGCATGTTCTTTATTTCTGGAACCCTTATCTATTGGGGAAATGCTTCCAAATTAAGACATATCATCAAAGCCTCAAGTATTTTTTGGAACAACTCATTTCCTCCCTAGAAAAACAAAAATGGGTGACTAAACTCTTTGGATATGATTATGAGATCATTTACAAGAAATTAAAAAACATTGTGGTTGCAAATGCACTTTCCCAAAAATATGAAGATGAAGGATCCCTTTTTCTCTTTCCTTCATTGTACTATATTGACTCCAATCCATTCACGAGGAATGGCTACATTATCCCAAAAGTTCACATCTGATACAAGAATTGTAGTCCAATTCTCCAATTTCCCCAAGGTACTCTTGGCTCCATGATGATCTTCGATACAAAGGCCATTTGTATTTAAGTAAACAGTCAAAAATTGAATCCACGATGATTTTTGAGCTTCATACTACACCCACAACTGGGCACTCCGAGGTTTACCAGAACCTATGATAGGGTCAAATGTTCTTTTTTCTAGGATGGTATGAAACAAGACATTTGTAATTTTGTAGCTGAATGTGATGTGCGTCAATGCAACAAGGGAGAAACATTCAAATCTCCCAGCACACTACAACCGCTTATGAGTCCACCTGCTATTTGGAGGGATATCTCTATGGATTTTATTACAGGCTTACCTAAATCGGGCAATAAATTAGTCATCATGGTGGTAGTTGATCACCTTTCCAAGTATTCTCATTTATGTGCTCTTTAACACCCATTTAGGACATCCACAGTGGCTCAAATTTTCATGGATCAGGGCTTTAAGATTCATGGCATGCCACATTATATTATTTATAATTGTGACCCAACTTTCACCAACAATTTTTGGGAAGAACTATTCAAGCTACAAGGCACCCAATTGCATCTCAGCACAACTTATCATCCCGAGATGGATGGCCAAACTGAATTTGTCAACAAATGTTTGGAAACATATTTGAGGTGTTTTGCATCAGAAAATCAAAATCACTGGGCTCAATGGTTACCGCTAGCTGAATGGTGGTATAACACTTCATACCATATATCTACCCGCATGAATCCTTTTGAATCGATATATGGAAAAAGTCCACCTTCAATTCTCTCAAATTTACTAGTTGTCTCGAAGTTCCAGGTGCTTTACCAAACTCTTACATTTAGAGAGGCTATTATTTGTACCCTCAAAGAGAATTTTGTCATGGCCCATAATCGCATGAAGCAATAAGTAGATCAAGGTCTCTCTGAATGTCAATTTGCACAAGGGGATTAGGTGTTTCTTCAACTACAACCTTACAAGAAAAATTCCCACAAGGCTAACCATTGTCAAAAGCTGGCGACCAAATTTTATGGTCCTTATATAGTTCTCAAGTGTGTGGGACAAGTGGCCTATCAGTTAACTTTTCCCAGACCTTCTAAGATACATCTTGTTTTTCATGTTTCATGCTTAAAGAAGGTGATTGGAACTAACTCAAACCAACCTTCCCAAGTTGGACGAAGAAGGCTCCATTTGGCTACAACCAGAAGCAGCTTTGGACCAGCGTGAGCATCACCTGCATCATCGAACCATCAAGGAAGTGTTATTCCAGTGGAAAGATACAACTCCAACATATGCCACTTGGGAACTAGCTACCATTCTGCATCAATTTCCACATCTCAAGCCTTTAGGACAAGGTTGTTTTTAAGGGGGAGGACATGTTGGGTACCTAATCCCTCACGTAGGTGGAAACATGTATTTCGATTTAATAAAGGTCAATATTAATAAGGCCTTGCAATAAGGTATAATAATTTGAATGCAGGAAGACCTAATAGAAGCTTTCGCTTATAGAAGGATCTTCCTCTAGATGGTTCTCTTTATAGACATATTTAGTATAAATAGGAGTTGAGGGTATGAGAACCCTATCTTGGATATTATTGTAATAGAGATCTTCTTGACTGGAGGTTTCACCCTCGAAGAGGCAAGTGAAGATTTCTCTTAGTAATCGAAGTGCTCTTTCTAGTGTGATTTTGTTATCATTTCATTATTATTGTGGTGTTATTCTGGTTATATTGTTGTTCATCTTTCATTTCTAATATTTTATTTTTGTTCTGCATACTTTTTATATCTAGAATATTATAGAGACGGACTGTGAGGAAGGGCTGAGATAGAGGGAAGAGATGGTAGAGATATATAAACAGATAAATGGGGGGGAGTATAAGGGAGAGAGGGAGGAGGATATAGTGAGAGTGAAACTAATAGAAATGAGAGAGAGAAAGAGATATCATATTTAGGATAGAAAGAGAGGAGAGATATTGAGAGGGATGGGGAGATATAGATGGAGGAGGGGGGTAGAGAGAGAATGTGTGAGTGTGAGAGGTGTTAAGAGCAAGTGTGTGTGAGAGAGAGTGGGAGGGAGAGAGAGAGGAAGACATAGAGAGGGATTAAAAGTTTGTGTGAAAATGTGTGGGAGGGAGATCAAGGAAGCCAAAGAGGGGAGGTAGAGAGTGAGTGTGTTAGAGTGTGGGAGGGAGAGAGAGGAAGACATATAGGGGGGGTATAAAGTGTGTGTGGTGGGGAGAGAGAGAAAGGAATAGAAGGGAAGTAGAGAGACTGTGTGAGAGTGAGAGAGAGAGAGAGAGAGGAAAATAGAGAGGGGGGTATAGAAGGAGGTAAATTTAGGAGAGAGGGGTAGATGTAGTAGAGATGGAGGGGAGATAGTGTGATAAGGGGAGAGAGAGAGGTATGAGTGGGGAGAGAGAGTGTGAATGAGTGTGTGAGAGGGGGAGAGAGAAATAAAAATAGGATATGTAGATATAGAGAGGCAGGAGGGTGGGTAAAAACAGATAGGGATGAGGGTAGAGATAGAGAAGGAGAGGGAGGAAAGGGAGAAAGAGAGGTTGGGTAGAGAGGGATAGTGAGAGAAAGGGAATAATAGAGGGAGACACAGAAGGGAGGTAGATAGAGAATGAGAGGAAGGGGGGGGGGGATACAAAGGGAGACATAGAGGGGTAATAGAGAGAGAAATAGTGGAAGAGAGTGAGACTAAGACTAACAATGAGAAGAGAGAGAGAAAGGGTGCAAGAGAGGGGAGTGAGGGACAAAGTGTTAGTGGGAGAGAGTGAGAGAGAAAGGGAGAGTGGATAGGGGGGGATATAGAGGTAGTGGGTGTGATATTACGGGGCATGTCAAGGTAAGATATAGATCTAGTTCTTTCCATGCCTTTTGATTTCTAAGTCTTTCCATTTCTATTTCTTACCATGTATAGGAGTGTGTGCGAGAGAGAGGGAGACAAATAGGGCGGTAAAGAGGGAGAGTGAGAGTGAGATAGTGAAGGTGGGGTATATGTAGGAGAGTATGGGCAAAGATAGTGAAATAAATGGTTTCTAGAAGCATGTTTTGGGTCTTAGAACATGTGTGTGCTCTTAGAATGCGTGCATGCTCTTAGAATGCATGAGCGCCCCTAGAACATGTGCATTGTCCCACTCTTACAACATGTAAACACTCTTTTGAATTCAATTTTTTGGGAGGGATTAACAAGGTGTACGCTGATTTGGTTGGCTGGGATTTAGGTTCAGCATGAAAAACCCAGTGATTTGGTCTGCAAATTGATAAAAACCTCGATTTTTGTGAATAATACTCTATATCTTTGTCTTTGATGTTATTTTTTTTATAGTCTAAACAATTCAGTTGTTGATGAAACTATAGACATAGATCGAGTCAGCTATGCATATTTAGAATATATAATTTATTTTTCTTGGCTTAACCATTTCTCAAATGAGTTTTATGCGACACTAGAGTAGATCGATACCTATGATCTAAAAAAATGTTTTGATCATAGTAATACCCTCTTAGCCTACACATAGAAAACACGTTTTAATTTCAGATGACACAAGAAAACAGGTTCGCTACAAGTATACAAGTGGTTGGAATGAAATTCCATCATTAAAATACTCAAGACCTGGACAAACAAAAACTTATGTCTTATATTCTGTTGGAAACAAAAACTTATACCTTATAATTTGTTGGAAAAATAAGATAGCACTATTAGAAAAAATTAAATTTGCCTATTCAGAAAGAGAATTCAATTTCATAAGTTTCATCTTCTTAAACCACATTCAAATTCATTGTAACACTACCTTGAATAATCCCTCCAAGTAAATAAATTGTTGGTTTTCCACATTTACATTGTCACTAATAAGTCATGAGAGGCCATCATTAGCTTGAACTGACACGGTCACACACACACACACACACACACACACAATTTGATAGTTGAGGGGTGGCATTGAAAAAATATTTTAACATCGAGCTTAAGTAAAATATTTTTATAAATAATTTTCTATTAACATAAGCCTCTATATAAAATAATTTTACATCAACTTTATATATAGAGTTGGTAATTGAAAGTAAAAAAAATAGTATTCCACACATAAATGCTTTCTACTTCTTCATATAAGGTAGAAGTGTAATTTCTTCAAAGCTTAATATAGATTTAACACATGTCATTTAAGAAAACATTAGGAACAAGTAAATATTTTCATATCAAATAAATAAATAAATTTATATATAGACACACACACACACACACACACATATATAATAGTTACACATAAAAATTCTATGTAAAAATAAATTTACACTAATTATAAAATTATGAAAGAAATTTTTATTTTTTTTTAGGAAGGGAAACCTTCCATATTGGCTTGATTAGGGAGCTCCACCCCAAGGGATTAAGAGATTTGAACCCATTACCTCCCCAAATTTGAGGTAGATATAAGAGGTATCACCACAAGCTCATGACCACTTGAGATAACCCTTGGGGCTGAAAGCCCAATGATATTTATTCTATATGGGCATAAAATTGTTTTATTGTATTAGTTGTATATATTACAAAAAAAAAAATATAAAATAGTTTAATATGATTTTTATTAATATTTTATTAGTTAATATAATTATAGAATTTGTAAATAATATATATAATTTATTCAGGGAAATGCCCAGTTCTATAACTCCTTCCATGGTTGATCTCTAGTTGACACTTGTGACATTTAAGAAAAATTATAAAAAAAAAGAAAATATCAATGTGGACCACAAACAAAATATTTCAATATCCACCTCAAGAAAAATATGTTTATATCAACTCTATACATAGACAAAACTAGAAAACAAGAGATAGAGGAATTGAAAATAAACAAATTTCTTTTATGGTTTGATAAGTGTTTTCAACTTCCTAGAATGAAGAAGATGTGTAATTCTTTCAATTCTTAATATGTAGTTGACATGTGGAATTGAAAATATATTAATAAGAAAAAAATAATTTCAATGCTAATTACAAATAAAATATTTCAGCCCAGTGAATTAGCTTAAGTGTATGGGTGTTATTGTTATTATAAATGAGATCTTGGTGTCAAGTCCCACTGAAATTGCCCAAGTTAAAAAGTTTTCTTTTACTTTTAGTGAAATTGATATTTGTTTTTTATAATTAAAATACAACAAAGATAATTTGGGCAGAGTGAATCCCCCATACTTCTTGGAGACTTTGGACTGTAGGTTTGTTTAACCAAGCAAAGGATATCGCAAGTTTTAAGCAAGAAGGGTTATCACAATGGTAGTTGAAGTGATAATGAGTTTCTTAAATTGAGAATTCACCTCTCATAAAAGTGGTAGCGAACAACATCATATCCAAATGATGAAGTGAGAGGTCAAGTACAATGAGGTGAGTTGAATATGTCTAGAATCTTATTTTTCAATTAATTTTGTTTGAAATTTTGCTAGAACTTATATTTTTTACTATGTTTAATTTGTTTATGCATTAAAAAAATTCAATTTGAAGAATATAAATAAGTGATTTTTATTATGTTGTTTGAACATTTGGAGATTTTCTTTTGTGTTTGGATGGAACATGAATATTTACGATGAGTTTGGATGTGATTGTTAACTACTTGACTGGACATTGAAAGCATGCAATAAACCATGGCTTTCAGGTATGCTAGCTATGCATAGTAAAATTCACAATATTTATTATAACTAAAAAGTTAAAACCTAAACCATTCCATTTTTACTTAAATAGTAATAAGTACCTAATTTGCATCTTGTGCATTATCATAAATGTTAAGTAAATAATTTATGTTCCCTTAAATAGTAATAATTAACTCATTTAATCTTGTGCATACATACAGGTAATAATTATTACTTGTGATAATAGTAATAATTATCTCATTTTATTCCAAGAAGATAAAAAGAACAATTCCAATTGCACTTGACAAATTGATCTTCCAGTTTTTCCTACAATTGTGCACAAAACTCTCAATGAATCAAACAAGAATACTAAAATAACAAAAGCATGTTTGTGCATGCTATTTTTTTCTTAAGATGTTGTAGATTGTTTGTTGGACTTGAAAGAGATGATATGATAGAGTGTGCTTGGCACAAAAAAATTCCTAGCGGGAATGCTCACGCATACCCAGAAAGTGTGTGCACTAAAGCGGGTGTGTGTTCTAGGAACATGTGTGCATTCCTCTTCAGCATAAACAACCAAGAACTATAGATCAAGCAATTCACAAAAGAACATGCACACTCTTAATGAAAAAATAGAGCAATTATTAAGAGTATAGGGGTGTGGGAACAACTAATCCTTAAGGGGTTAGGATTCAAAGTGTTTTTGAGGATAGAGAAATGGTTAGAGCATCAAGATGTGGGTGATGTGGGTGCAGGGGTTGTACAAAAGGTATATGCATAGTGCACTCAAGGCTTGAGTGTAGAGGTGGTTAAGAGTTGAGTATAAGATATGCATAGGATTAGATGGAGCTACGGGGGTCTATTTCTACGTCAGTCTCTAGATCATTGTCTCAATCTAGCTCAAGATATATGTTGTGCTCTAGGTCATTGTCTACGTCAAGCTCTAGTTTATCATCTAAATATAGATATATCTCTATGTCATGGTCCAAATCATTGTTTAGGTCTATGTCATGTTCATCGTAAAGGTATAGGTCATGCTCCAGGTCTTTCCCTCTCTAGGTCTTTCTCTGTCTAGTCTAAGGTATAGGTATTGACATGTCTAGGTCAAGGCCATTTCTTTCCTTATGATGTAGGGATGGGGGTTGCAGAGAAGAAGAATAAGGGGAGCATTAGAGGGGAGAGGGGAATAAAAAGAGAGTGAGAGACAAAGAGAAAGATAAGGGGGTGGAGAGTGAGAGAGTGAGAGGAAGGGGGGTTATATAGATGAAAGAGAGAAAGGTTTGGAGAGAGGGGGATATAGAGGGAGGTAGATAGAGGGAGAGACAAAGCAAGGATTAGATGCAAGAGGTAAGTAGAGATGAGGGTAGAGATGGATTGTTTCTGAGTGTGATAGGGTGGGAGAAGAATACAGAGAGAGAGAGAGCGAGAGAGAGAGAGAGCGAGAGAGAGAGAGAGGTGGGAGAAAGAGTGAGAGTGAGGCTAACAAGAAGGAGTGAGAGAAAGAGGTGGTGTATGTAGGAGGTAAAGAGTGTAGGGATAGCGAGAGGGAGGGACAAAGGGGATGGGGAAGGGGGAAAGAGATACAGAGAGAGAGAGGAGGATTCTTGGAGTTGGTGAGAAAGAGAAGGCGGGGATTTAGAGAAATATAACAACAAGGAGAGAGAGAAAGAGGCGATAGACATAGGAGAGAAAGAGAGAAGATGTAGTGGGAGGGACGAGAAAAAATATAGGGAGGATGGAGGTAGAGAGATATTGTGTGAGTGTGAGAGGGGGGGGAATAAATAAAGAGAAGAGGGATGGACAAGGAGTGTTTGAGTGTGTGAGAGGGAGGGAGAGGAAAACATAGAGAGGGAGTAGACAGAGAGTGAGAGGAAGGGGGGGAGATATATGGTGGGGTATATGTATGAGAGAGAGAGTGGAGTGATAGTGGGAGGGAGGAGGAGAGAGAGGGAGAGAGGGAGGGTGGAGGCGGTAGAGAGAGATTGAGTCTAAGTTTGAGAGGAATGGAGGAGATAGAGGGAAGGTGGGGTAGAGAGATATAAATAGATAAATGGGGAGATATTAGAGGAGATAAAGGGAGAGGGATATAGTGGGTGTGAGACTAACAACAATGAGAGAAATCAAGAGGTGGTATATGTATGAGAGAAAAAGAGGACAGATAGTGGGAGGAAGGGGTGGAGAGAGAGTGAGGAGGGGGCTAGAGAGAGAATGTGTGACTGTGATAGGGGGGGAAGATAATAAAGAGAGTGGGGTTGGACAAGGATTGTTTGGGTGTGTGAGAGGGAGGGAGAGGGAGACAAATGGAGTAGATAGAGAGAGAATGAGAGGAAGGGGGGTAGAGATAGTGGGGAGGGGTAGATGTATGAGAAAGAGAGTGGAGAGAGAGTGATATTGACTATGATAGGAAGGGGGAAATAGATGGTGGGGGGTAGAGAGATATAAAGAGAGAAATGGTGGGAGAGTAGAGGAGAGATAGGGTGGGGGATATAGTGAGAGCGATACTAACAACAATGAGAGAGATAAATATGTGTTAGATGTAGGTGAGAAAGAGAGGAGATGGTGGGAGGGAGGGGGAGAGAAAGAGGGATGAGGGGGGTAGAGAGAGAATGTGTGAGTGTGAGAGGGGGGGAAGAGAAATAAAGAGAGGGGGGATGGACAAGGATTTTTTATGTGTATGAGAGGAAGGGAGAGAGAGACAAAGAGAGTAGGTAGAGAGAGAGTGAGACGAAGGGAGGAGAGATAGAGGGAGTTGTACATGTATGAGAGAGAGTAGAGAGATAGTGGGAGAGAGGGTAAGAGAGAGGGGGAGGGAGGAGGGGGTGGAGAGAGAGTGAGACTAATTGTGAGAGGAAGGTAGGAGATTGAGGGAAGGGAGGGTAGAGACATATAATAAGAGAAAAATACAAAGAGGGGAGGTAGATATTACATGTGTTAGAGTGTGGGAGGGAGAGAGAGAAAGACATATCGGATAGTTATAAAATGTGGGTGATAGGGAGAGAGAGAAAGGCATAGAAGGGTAGTAGAGAGACCATGTGATAGTGTGAGAAGGAGAGAGAGGAAAATAAAAAGGTGGTAGAGAGAGAGGTAAATTTATAAGATATGGATTGATGTTACAAAGAGGGGTAGATGTAGGAGAGATATAGGGGATATAGTGGGATGGGGGGGAGAGAGAGAGAGTGCGTGAGAGTGTGAGAGGGAAGGGGTGTAGAGAGAGTGAAACTGACTATCAGAGGAAGCGCGGAGATAGAGGTAAGGGAGAATAGAGAGATATAAA
>SNQJ01S0007282.1:62292-72627 GCA_010110895.2 Picea sitchensis | reverse complement strand
AAGTCCTCTTACATTTATTATATCTAACTACCCATTTATTATATCTAATTACCATAGTGGTAATTATTTAATAATATAGTGGACCTAGTCCACCTTACATTTAATGGCCTCCACTATTATCAGTATGGGCCCTCTGGGCCCCCCCACTACCTCTCTAGCTACCTAACATGACGACTAGTATGGCCATGTGCCCTCTCTTCACTGTACTCTATTGTGCATTCTAAATCTTGAACTCCTCTATCAATGTCACTGGAAGGAACCTCCTACCGAGATAGTGAAACAAAGTTATTGTGTTGAAATAAGCTACAAATCAATGATGAGATGGCTAGTTGTACCTATTGAAATCTCTCTATAAAAGAAGTATGTTGATTGGGGGGTAAGACCTTTTCCTGGGAGGATGAGGATGTAATGTTCCTAACGTGGCTAGTTAAGGAAATACGACTAATCTCATGTGAACAAAATTTTTATCTAACACAATGGGGGTTTCTGGATGTGTTTTAGATGTGTATGTGTATAATTAATTGTTTACAACATATATATCCTTGGAGTACAATGTTGAATCATATATTATGATATCTCGAGAGTACAATGTCGAATGCATCTTAAATAAAATGAATCATTGTGCTAGATCAAATGATAAAAGGATCTTAGATGGAATACAATAAGAAAATGAAAATAATAATACCTGATAATAGAAGACTATGGTGGGATCAATGGAAGAGGTGTAAGATTTTCTACAAGCTACGAAAACTCATACAACAATTTTTGCAAGTCTCGAAAGTTCTCCTTGGTAGATAAACCTCTCAGATATGCCTGTAAACTATCTCAAACAATGTGCCCTATTGTCCCTATCAGTCTTGGTGACTATCTGATCCCTTGATGGTATATCTGGACCCCAGATGGATCCCCCTGGGAAAATACGCCCCCCTGCTACTAGAAAATTGTGCCCTAGTGATTCCACCATTGTAATCGACTCATATGTCTCTCAAGCTAGTTTACCTGGCCTATTGTGAAATGGATAGGAAGGATTTCCATTGATCTGATATGATGATCGCTCGAGAACCCTAAATGTGTCCTCCCCAAGTTTTTCAACCTCAACGGTGGGAAAATGCACCCCAGATGATTTCTTCATGGAAATTTGATGAGAAAGAAGGAAACATATGTGCCTTGCCTTGCTCTAAACTGGGTCAGAAGTGAATCTATGGATTCTCCCTGGATGGGACAGGTCGACTCAATACCTACTTAGAATATATGCCCTTATTGATGGAACGTATATAATTGTTGCTCACAATTGATGGAAGTCCTCTCTGATCTCCTCGGTGACTAGGGTGTGTCTCTAAACACCGAAATCAACCACTAGTGTATTCCTCCAGCAATCCACTGATCTTTCTCTCCTAAGATTTTCCTCTCCCCTCAATGACAAGTCAATATCCACATAATGATGAATTAGGTCGATTTAACTTCTCTTATAGCTTCCTGAAACCCTAATTCATTATTGAATCTAATTTTAGCTCATATGTTCTATTTTTATCTCATGTTGGCTTAAAAGCACTTTTAGCGACTTTTATCTCAATGTCACTTTCAAATTATAACACCCTTGGCTGGAATGACCTCTAGTAACCCTGTTTACGCCTTTTTATCCCTAGATATAGTCTAAGGGGGTTGTTCAGACTATTAATCCTCCTCTGTAGAGATCCTATTTGGAAAGGGACATTACAGTCCTACCTTCCTGAAATTGATTGTCCTCAAGCAATACCAATCCAGGGTGTTGCAACACATGCTCAGTCTCCCACGTAGTATCCTCTATTAGAATCCCACTCCATCTAATCAAACACTCTCTTATGAACCTGCTCCTCTATTTTGACTCTTGAAACTCTAGTACCTCCTCCAGAACCAATTCCAATTTTCCTTCCTCATCCAATGGAAGAAGATCCTCTAATGTGCTGATGAATTTTCCCACTGCCTTCTTGAGGCAAGATATGTGGAATACGTTATGAATCTTTCTCCCCTCAATAATCTCTAGATCATAAGAAACCTCTCCTACCTGGTGCATGATCCTGTAAGGTCCATAAAATATAGTTTTGAGACTCTCGGCCCCACTCTTGTTTAGAGATGACTCTCTATAATGTTGGAGCCTCAAGAAAACCAAATCTCCAACCTCAAAGATATGCTCTATCATGTGCAAGTTCTCACTCATATTATGTCAATTCTATGTTGTATGTAGGTTGTCTTTTAGCAATTTGAGAATCTCCTCACTCTTTGTGATCCAATTCTTAGCCTTGGGAGATCTGTTGTCTCCGAAAACCAAATCTACCGAAGTGGGAGCATCATACCCATACAATTCTTGGAAAGGTGTTATAGCAATGGACATGTGGAAGGTGGTGTTGTAGTAGTGCTCTCTTAAATGTAGCCACCTGAACCATGTTCTTTGTTTTCCCCCAACATAGTTCCTCAAATACCTTTCAACCCACTTGTTGACGATCTCGTTATTCCCATATTTCTGAGGGTGATAGTTGGTGATGGTTGTCAAATTTGTCCCCACCAATCTAAAAAACTCCCTCTAGAATGTCCCAATAAACTGAATATCTCTGTCACTCATGATGTTCATCGAAAACCCATGAAGTCAGAAGACCTCTTTGAATAATATCTTGGCTACTTGAACTATGTTGTACTCTATCGGTATGGAATATAAGTGAGCAAAGTTGGTCAATCTGTCGACCACTACATAGATGTAGTCCTTACCCTTGACCTTGGGTAGGCCTCTAATGAAGTCCATCAATATGCTCTCCCATTTCTTCTCCAAAATGGGGAGTGAATGAAGTAGTTGTGCTGGAAGTGTATGCTCTGGCTTGTTCTGCTGACAAGTCACACACTCACTGATGTATCTCATAACATCCTGTTTGAGGCCCTCTCATGAGAACCTCTCCCTGATATGCCTGTAGGTTTTGAAAAACCACTAATGGCCTGCTAGTTGTGAATCATCAACTATTGCAAGGATATTTTTCTTTAGACATGAATCTTGTACTAAATAAACTCTGGCCTTGTAGAATATGACATCGTCAATGACCATGTACCTATCATGCTGAATCTTTCCATCCAGAATCTCACAAGTGAACTTGTTCTTGGAATATTCCACTAACAAGTGGGATTTCCAATCTACTAAAATCTCCATCAAAGAACATGTCACAGGTCTCCTAAATAGTGCATCGAACACAGTGTTATTCTTCCCCTTGACATACTTTATGTCAAAGTTGAATGCATGTACCTTCGTCACCCATTTTTATTGGTTCTCACTGAGGTCCTTCTGCTCAAGGAAATACTTCAAGTTGTTCTGATCTGTTTTGACCATGAATTTGTTGCCCACCAAATATTGTCTAAATTTGGTCAAGGCATGGATGATTTCCATAATTTCTTTGTCATAAATGGAGGACAACCTCTCAATATGATTGATCTATGTTCTCTCAAATATAATGGGGTGTCCTCCCTGCATCAAAAATTCCATGATACCCTTGTTGGATGCATCACACTCTAATAAAAATGGAAAATTGAAGTATAGTAATGCTTACACTAGACATGTGCCCATGAATTCCTTCATGTGATCAAAGGATTTATTTGACTCATCGATCCATATGAAAGCCCCATACCTCGTAGGATCTGCCAAGGGCACTCTAAGATGAGAAAAACCCTTGACAAAATGCCTATAATAGTTTCATAACCCAAACAATCTCCTAAACTCTATCACATTCCTAGGCATTGGCCAATCCAGAATTGCCGCGATCTTCTCCTGGTGTACTTGTAGCCCCTGTGCACTGATGATGTTTCCCAAGTAAAGTAGTTATTTCATACTGAACTCATAATTGGACACTTTGGCATATAGTGATTGCACCTCCATGATGCTTAATACCTCATCCAAGTGCCTCATATTCTCCTACCATGTCTTGTTGTATACCAATATGTCATTGAAGAAAACCAAGACTGATTTCCTCAAATGATCCCTGAATATGTGGTTCATGCAAGACTGAAATGTGGTTGGTGCATTGGTTATCCCAAATGGCATAACCAGAAACTTGAAATGACCAAAGCGACAAAGAAATATCATCTTCTCTATGTCCTTCTCTTGGATGTTGATCTAATGATACCAAGAGTGTATATAAATATTCGAGAAGAAAAATTCTCAATGCAGTTCATCCATTAACTTGTCAATGTGAGGGATAGGTTATGGGTTCTTCATTGGTTTCTTGCTCAAGGCCCGATAATCAATTCACATCCTATGGTACCATCCTTCTTCAAAACTAAGACAACTGCAAAAGTGAATGGACTGCTACTAGGTCTGATGTGTTCCATCACTAGAAATTCCTTAATTCCTTTCTCTATCTCATCCTTGAACCTCCTAGGATGACGATAGGGTGGGTTGATCATAGGTTTTTCCCCCTCCTCTAATTCAATGTTGTGATCAAACCCCCCATCTCCAAGGTTTGGTAGTTGTTGGTGATTTTTCCCAATGTGATCAACCACTGGAATCCCAATACCACATCTGTGTCAGATATGTTAACCACATAAAATGTGTCTCTCACAGTGTAGTTTATTAACTTTATCCCTATATGACCATATTCTACTGCAACATCAAACCCCACAAAATCCTCTATCCGAAGTGTTTGTCTCGATACCAATGAAGTTGTGGGTGGCCCCACCATCTATCAGGAACATTTTTCATTGTCATTGAATACTCCCTCTAATCTAGAGGGTATCATACCTGCGAACACCAGAAAGGGTCTCTATGATTCGTCTCTTTGATGGTTTTCTCTTGTTATCCTGCTTAGGATATTATGGAACTACTTGTGGGTGGGTCCCTACCAGAGTCGGTGGTCTACAGGGAGGTTTCTCCCCTTCCTGTGTTGGATCCTCCTCTGAGACAGTGGATCCACTTTCATGCTCCTCCTCCTCACTATCCACACTGTATGTTGCTACCTCAATATAATGAATATCTCCCTTTCCCATGCACCTGGGGCTTAACACCTAAGGATCCTTGAAGGTGAAGCATATATTCTTCCTCATAAGATATCACCTTATCTCATCATCCAAATTCTCCTTTCCCTTCCATTCTGTATGGAATGGCTTCCTGTCTCAGACCATTTGTTGTATGAATGGTTTGGAAAAGGGTTTATTCTTCATCACTAAGTCTTCCAAATATAGAGTGTGTAATATGGCATCCTTCAAGGTGTGAGTCATGTATTCCTTCACCCATCCTCTCAAGGGTTTTGTGAGCCCCTCTGTGAATAACATGATTATCCTGGGCTCGGATATATCTGACACTGCGACTGTCACCCACTGAAAATCTGTGATGAATGCCACTATTGTTCTAGTTTGTCTCAACTGGGCTAGATCCATGAAATGGATCTCTGGATCCCTCCTATCAATCATGTTCATGAGTCTCTCTTTGAACTCCCTATAGGAGGTGATGTGACTATGTCCCAACGTCACCAACAGATGATGCCACCATTCATATGCCTCTCCCTCCAAGTGTAGGGTAGTGAAACTGATGGCCTCTGTCTCAGTCAGCTAGTTGAGATTTTATTGTGTGTGTAGATTTTGTACCCAAGCTCTGACTATGCATTTGAATGTTCCTCCAAAAGAAGGTATGGTTAGTTTACCAACTTTCTGGATGAAATCAATGCTATGTCCCTATTGGTGTTTCTTTCCTCCTCTATGAGTCTCTCTAGGGAGGTTCCTGAGTTTGAGTCACGAATACTCAACCAAGGTCATGTCCTAATAGAAGTCACAACCCAATGCTACATATTAATTGTTGTACTCTTGAATTTCCTTCGCCTGAGCAGGAGGCCTCTTTTTTATTGACAGTTGTGTTGTTGTTGGGGGTTCGGTCTAAAAGTTGGGGAACAATGACCTGAGAATCCTACTCGAAGAGGTGTATGTGTGAGTAGGTGACTGGGTTCTACTACCTTCCCTTGAGTTCACCTGCACTATATGTGGGGCTTGTTTGCTCTAGGTTCACACTATATCCAATCTATCATCCATCTGCGCTAAATACTGATTCATGGGTTGTTGACTAACTAACATATTGTTGAGTGCCTGCATGAAGATTTCCTATGGTTACATGGGGGCCTTAACACTATCGTATGGTCTCTCATATATGTCTACTAACATCCTCTATACCTCATGCTCAACCTCACACTCTGTCATTCTCTCTGCTTCCCTCTATGCCTCTTCCTCTTCCTTTGAGATGGGAGGGAAAGGGGGGAAATATGTTCCAGGTCTTCTCTGCTTGTGTCTGTTGTATGTGAAATATTCATCACCTACATGCTCACGGCTCTATGGGTCCTATAATGAACTCGTCGTCTTTAGTCACGGGATGGAAAGACTAAATATTTGATACCACTGTAATGTTCCTGACTCGGTTACTCAAGGAAATATGACTAATGTCATGTGACCAAAAATATGATATGATACACTAGGGGTTTCTAGATGCGTTTTAGATGTGTATGTGTATAATTAATTGTTTACAACATATATATTGAGAATACAGATAGTAAATGAGACAAACGACAATAAATAATATATTATGATGTCTCTAGAGTACAATGTCAAATGCAGATGAAATAAAATAAATCACTCGACTAGATAAAATGGAAAAAGGATCTTAGCCAGAATACAATAAGAAAACCAAAACAATACTACCTGATAATACAATACTATGGTGGGATCAATGGAAGAGGTGTAATATCTGTTGGAAGCTATGATAGATCATACGACAACTGTTGCAAATATGGAAGTTCTCCCTGGTGACTAGACCTCTCGGATGTTCTTGGAAACTATCCCAAACAATGCACCCTGCTATCCCTCTCAATATTGGTGACTTTATAGTCCTTTGTTTCTATTCCTGGGCCTCGAATGGATCCGCCTGGAAAAGTTATCCCCCCCTCCTATTGGAAAATTGTGCCCTAGTGATTCCACCGTCGGAATCAGCTAATACGTGGCTCAAACTGATCGTTCTGGCCTGCTATGAAATGGGTCGAAAGGATTTCCCTAGATCTGATTTTATGATCACTGAGGAACCCCAAATGTGTCATTCCCAAGTGTCGCAACCTCAACGGCTAGAAAATTCTCCCCAAATTATTTCTCTCTTGGAATTTGACGAGAAACTGAGAAAAAGTTGTTCCTTTCCTTCCTCTCAACTGGGTTGGAAGGGAATCTTTGGATTCTCCTTGGATGAGATAAGTTGACCCAATACCTCCAAATAATTTGTTCCCTGACCCTAAATAAGTGTGCCCTTGCTGCTGGAACCTGTATAACTATTTTTTAAGACTAATGGAATACTTGTGTGAACTCCCTTGTGACTAGCATGTGTCTCTCAACACCGAAATCAACCACTGATGTATTCCCTATGGAATCCACTAAGCTCTCTCTCCTGAGATGTTCCTCTCTCCTAAATGATAAGTCAATGTCTGCATAATGATGGAATAGGTCTCTTTACCTCCTCTTATAGCTTCCTAAAACCGTAATTTGATCTCGACTCTAATTTTAGCCCATTTGTTCTATTTTTATCTCAAGTTGTTTTAAAAGTACTTTTAGCCACTTTTAGTTCAATGTCACTTTCAAATTATAACACCCTTGGCTGGAATGACCTCTAGTAATCCCGTTTACCCCTTTCTAGACTTGGATATAGTTTAACAAAGTTTTTTATACCATTAAGCCTCCTCTCTAAAGCTACTATTTGGAAAGGGACATTACAGAGGACCTAAAATGGTATTTCTCTTCGCATTCTCTCACTCCTATGAGGACCCTCGACCCACCCTTGGGAAGTCATCCACATCAAATTGGTTGACATGCTTACCCAAAATAAACTCCGGCCATAATTTTCTCATAAAATATAAAGGCATCTCCTTGTTATTGAAGGAAGGTTTATCAAAAACCATATACCACCTATCCATCAAGTTTTGACTAATATGGGAATGGATGGACCAATAAATGGAGATTTGTTTCTTGGTTAATGGTAATTCTTGTCCATTTTTAGGATCCCTAAAAATTGACAATATTTTTTTTTTGAAATTCCTAGTTATTTGATATGGTTTATGTTCAAACCAGTGCTATAGTACTCATACATTTTTTCCCTATAATAAAAAATATATTTCAATTTACTTTCGACACTTGCAATGGAATTCACAATGATTTCCGAAGAATTCTCCAAGGAGACTCTGCTAGCCTCTCTATTGTCCCTTAATTGTTCCTCAAGGGTTCTTAATATAACCAACCCCTCATCAATTTGAGTGTTTAAATTGGGCGGTTGTGGTGGGTTTGGGCTTCTATCTTATGGGTTTTATGATGAAAAATTTACATTATCTTCGGGTTCCATTTTATTATATATTCTACAATTTAAAATCCATCGCATCTCAATTAGGTTGGTTTTTTTAGTTAGAATACAGAATTACAATTTTTTTAAATTTAGATTCTTGGGAGAAAAAGACTAAATTGGAAATGAAAAAATTGGGTTAAAAAAACGATAAATCAAACATACCTCGATACGGTGATAATATCCTCCCTTTATTGCTCCTCTCTATTTTCTCAATGAGAGTCAAAAAGCGAGCATGATTTGTGCACAATGAGTACAAATTGCACTCATGACCCTTTAAAAAAGTTTAACAGTAGGAACATGCACATGTTCTTAGGAATGCACACATGTTCTTAGGGATGCTTGCGCGTTCTTAGGAACATGCACGCAGTCCTTCCACTAAACCTACGAGGCAAGCCTCATGTAGGTTCAACCACTTCCAAACCTATAGGTTTAGGAACACATACACATTCCTAAGAACGTGCATGTGTTCCTACGAGTGCATGTTCCTACTGACCCGCTTGCCAAATTTTCGGCCACGAACTTAGTGCACTCACCCCTGTTTCTTCTCCTATAACTATATACTTTTCATTTTTAAGGTTTTCTCGATCTCACGTAGGTTAAAAATCAAACAGTTCAAATTTGGTTATGATTCCTCGATCATAGGGCATGTAGATACCATGTGAGGGACCGAAATAGGAGGTTGAATTCAGAGAACTATAACTATAAATATGTTCCTAATTTTGTTTCCTGTAATGTAAGTAAAGTACATAAAAAAATGTGGTTTGGGACATGGGGTGTTGGGGATGAAGTGTGAAATCATTGTTTGATATTTTTTCAACAACAAATTAGGAATATCTCACGTACATGGTATATTGTAGCTAAATTACAAATAATCATTCAAAAGTGGTGCTATATCAAATAATAACAACTCAATGCTTAATAATTAAAAATTCTTTCTACAAATATAACAAGAAAATGCGCTATTTTTTTTTTATTCCGAGAGTCGTGATCAGATAATCTCACATAACCAAAAGTTATATTACCAAACTCTTCCACCATGGACAATTTTGTTTATTTTACCATATTTTTCGCACCATTTGTTCGTGAAGTAAAAGAAAAGGAGGCCATGCATCCCACCAACAATTAAATAATTATAATAAAAATCTTAAAATAGACACAATAAAAGGCCCTAATCACAGTAAAAGCCGAGGACTAGTTATTGAAGTGGGCATTAATAATATAATCGACCATTGTTATGGTATTCTCCTTAATCACTCTTTTTAATGGGGAATGAATATGTTTTGTCATGCAAGGAAGTTAATAGTTAAAATCACATCTCTTCATATTTTATAACGACGAAGGATATTGTGAGCATATGAAATGATGTGCAATAAAAACCCATTTGTAAATGAAATCTCAATAAAAATAACCATTTACAATAGTTGTACAAATATTAGTGTAATTATAAAAAAATTAAACAAACTGATAGTAAATACTAAAAATTTTTTGTAACGACCCTAATTGAATGAATGATTAAAGATTACAAAAAAAAAACAGTTAAAGAAAATAAGCATGATTAATTGTGTGATAATCAAACTGAAGAATGCATTTAATGAACTGTGACAGAAATTAAGGGAAAAGGAAATAAAAAAATGTAAGAACAGGGATAGCGAAGGCTGCCAAGGGTGGCGTATGCAGGGTAAGAAGCCCAGAAATCCCGAGAAGATAAGGAAATGTTAATGAAATGGAGTATGGGGGACAGAGGGTGGTTGTGAGGAGTAACTGTGTGAGGTGGTCGGGAGGAATAAGGCGGGGGATGAGGGGGATGTGCGGGCCATTCGGAGGAGGATGGACGCAGGAAAAACGATCTTTTGCCTTTTCACAGTGAGCCGAGCTCTGGACTGTGGGGGCGTGTGTGTGCTCAGAGAGAGACACAGGACTTACTGGTTGTATCATATTGATCGGGGGCACGTGCGTGTTGCTGGAGG
>SNQJ01S0007282.1:46511-57257 GCA_010110895.2 Picea sitchensis | reverse complement strand
TAAATCCCAATTTTTTACATGCAAAGCTCACAATCATGCACCAAGGTTAACCATGATTGGAAATGAGGACTTAAAACGATGTCAATCATGATTTGAACCCATAAATTAACATTTTTTTCCACAACAACTCGATCTACCCTTGAGAAGATGCTACTATGATACTGTTATGTGAAAAAGAAAATCTGAATTAAAATCAATAACAAAATATTTGCTTAAGGGAATAATAAAAATATATTGTAGTCACCAACATGTAGATTGTTGTTGATGATGATGATGATGATTAAAATTTACTAAAACCTTAGGGGGACAGGCATAGGAAGGGATAATTTATGATCCCGGAGGAAATGAAGTTGTCAACTATGCATGGGGCCTAGGGAATGTTTCAAACATCATGGAAGAAGTTTATGTGTTGTGGTGTGGCCTCGAACTCCCACTCGGCCTATGGTGGCATTGTAAAACTTATAATATAGACCCTGAAGTGTTTTTTTGTACCCCTAATTTTATTCTTTCATAAAATTAGCATACCTCCAAAGAGAGTGAAAGGGAAGACCTAAGTGAATCAATGTGGTTATGTTGTTCAAAGATTAGGGGATTTTGTTGTCAACGGGCATATGATGGTAGGATGTGATGCTATAAGTCATGAATTACTCATTCATCACTAAATCAACCCAATGACAACCTCTAAATGTTTTTCTAATGTCTCAAAGACTATTGGAATATTAAGAGATAGAGTTGTTGTTATCTATCAAGGAATTTTAGTTGGTCATTGGTACAATTCAATTAGAGGCTAGAGACCACTAGTTTAGATGATATCCATAGTACAAAATAAAAGGGAGGGTTATCATAGAGAGAGGTGTGGAATGGATGGAGAATCACTTCCATAAAAATATCCCATGTGTTGTACTTTAAAAAAATTTGCATCTCGAAGAATTTGATGCATTTCAACACATGATAGAAATTCCGCACATCTCCCTCATAGTGCATCCTCCATTCAAATGTTTTAACCATAACAACTTTTACACTTTCAATTTTTACTTGTTACTAATGATTTTTTAAATGGCATGTCTTAACTAGATATTAAGCATCGAAGGAATTACACATATTATGAATTACACATCTCATTCCTACTTCATTGTACAAATTACACATCTCTTTCAATTACTTTATATGTGTGTGTGGACATTGAAATATTTTATTTATGATTCACATTGAAATTATTTTTTCCTTATTAATATTTTATAAATGTCACATGTCACTTCATATTAAGTATTGAATGAATTAAACATCTTTGTCATTCTGGGAAATTGAAAACACCTATCAACCCAAATAATATTTTTTTTACTTTCAATTACTTTATCTTTTTGTTTTTGGTTTGTCTATATATATAGTTGATATAAATTATTTTACTTGTGGATATTGAAATATTTTATTTATGATTGACTTTGAAATATCCTTTTGTTATTGACAAACAAAATTAAGTGTCTAGTGTCAAGTTTATGTCCACCATGGAAGGAGTTACACATCTCATCCCATTAACTTTTATATATATATATATATACATGGAAGGAGTTACACATCTCATCCCATTAACTTATATATATATATATATATATATATATATTCAATAATTATATCCACTAATAAAATATTCAAAACAAATTCTTATTAAATTATTTTTTATTATGTACAACTAATCAAATAAAACATTTTTTTTATATAGAATAAGTATCTTTAGGCTTTCGTCTCCAAGAGTTAGCTCAAGTAGTCATGAACCAGATGTAATACCTCTTATCTCTATCTCAAAATTGGGGATCCTCTCTTAATCTCTTGGGATGGAGCTCCCTAATCAAACCAATACTACAAGATTCCCTTGCTAAAAGAACTGAAAAAATATTTAATTTTCCATGACTTTATAATATGATAAGTAATCGATCAAATAGATAATAAAATTGAAACTCCCATGCCTCCTTTCTAGGCATCCATCAAGTCTAATTAAAATTTGCATTGTTTAACATAGTTGAAAAGAAAGCGATATTTTGTCTTGATACAAAATTATGTTAAAAATGATATTACAATAGGTGAACATAGGAATATTTTGATTATGACCCACACTAAAATTATGTTTTTCTTATTAATATTTTTAAATGCCATGTGAACTCCATAATTACCCATATTTCTCATTCTGGGATGTAGAAAGAATCTTTTAACCAAATTAAAATTTTATCTTGTTATCAATATTTTTTTTAAATGCCACATGTCAACTCTGGTTGTGAATGAAAGGAATTACACATCTCAATGATACAAGTTCTATTTGATCCATATTTGTTGAGATATATTATATAATTGTTGATGAAATAGAGATTTTAACCTATATATTTAATGTCAATGGGGGTGTCCATAAAGGTATAGAAATATCTAAAGTTTAACATCCATAAATAATCGATTAGAAAATGAGAAACAAAATTGAAAATACATATATAAAGTTTTAACATATTTTAAAAATTAAACTTTACATATAAACTTCTAACATCTTTGTAAATTTCAAGTATTATTCTTCTTCTAATTGGAAAAAGTTAAATAGTGATACTCTTGTAATTTGAAAATACAATAAAAATCAATAATATTGTTAGTTGTTAGTTGATAGCAACAACAAACTAGAGCAAATGCTTCCCATGGATAGGGTATTGATTTTTTATACTTTCATGTTTAGTGTGGGTATGAAGAAAAACAAATGCATTAAAAAAAACTCATATCCACAACAATAAACTTAGTGTTAATTTTTTTTAGTCTTTGCTTTAGAATGATATTTTAATTAAATATAATGAAAATATTTGTAATAAATCATGTATTTGTAATATTGGAATAAAAATATTTACATTTTAATTTTATAGAATCTTAATTTAAAGCTCTCTATTTAAGAAACTCTTTCTCAAGCTCCCCGTTTATTGATGTTGAAGCTCCCAAAAAAACTCCCAAATTCCAAAAAGAGTTCCAAACCAATTGAAAACATTTCCTACTAGTTCCCAAACTCCATAAATGTTAACAAAAAATAACTTATTATTATTTCTTTTAAATTTATAAAATAAAATAAAATTAGTATGGATAAACAATTAGAACCATCATCATTAATATCTAAATTTTTTTCCATAAACTTTATTAATTAACCTACACGCACCGAAGGTGCGTGTAGGTTAATAATCATCATACATATATATATATATATATATATATATATATATAATAATCTCCTTTATATTTTCTCAAATGGAAATCATTTATTTATAAAATTTTCGTCCACACGTTCATTTAGGGGAACAACGGAATTTTCGTCCACGTTCATTTAGGGGAACAACGGAATTACCGATGAAAAATCTTCTAATCGTATCAGTTATAATGATGAATTAAATGTACTGTAATGAAAGACACTGGAGACGATTGATCCAATCTTGGGACTAAGATGGTTTATTAGACATTTTCCACCTAATATAATGTGTCTTTAAATTGGATGTGCGTTTTCGATCGGGCATGAAGGCTGTTTGATGGGTCGCGAACCGATCAGATGGTGTCTATTGCCAAGGGCCGTGTCTGTTTCATTGCCAATTTATCTTCACTGTAATCTATTCTGTAGCGGATTCCAATTAAATTCAAGTCCCTGTTGAATTGAGCATAAGGCTGGTCCTCCTGGTTCTATCTTATATATCTTTGGGTCTTGATCAATTATCAAAGATGGGAACGCAGAATTCAACCTGTAATGGTAATGGAGTAGTTGTCCAAGAAGAAGGAGAATCCTCAAATGTTAACGCGCCTCAATTGCCTGTGCCTTTGAATGATAATAATAATAATGACAATGAAGTAACTGTCCAAGAAGAAGGAGAATCTTCAAATCTGAAAACCCCTTACGTGCCCGTGCCTTTGGATGATAATAATAATAAGAACGAACTCTCCAACTGCGAGGCGTGGGGAGTATTTGTCCAAGAAGAAGTAGAATCCTCAAATGTTAACGGAGTAGTTGTCCAAGAAGAAGTAGAATCCTCAAATGTTAACGGAGTATTTGTTCCTTTGAATGATAATAATAATAATGGCAACGAAGTAGTTGTCCAAGAAGAAGGAGAATCCTCAAGTGTTAACGGGCCTCAAGTGCCTGTTCCTTTGGATGATAATAATGAAAACGAATGCTCTAACCGCGAGGCGTGGGGAGTAATTGTCCAAGAAAAAGGAGACTCCTCAACTGTTAACGAGCCTCATGTACCTGTGCCTTTGAATGATAATAATAATAATGACAATGGAGTAGTTGTCCAACAAGAAGGAGAATCCTCAACTGTTAACGGGCCTGATGTGTCTGTGCCTCTGGATGATAATAATAAGAACGAACGCTCCAACTGCCAGGCGTGTGGAGTAGTTGTCCAAGAAGAAAGAGAGTCCTCAAATGTTAACGGGCCACAGGTGCCTGTGCCTTGGAATGATAATAATAAAAATAATGGCGATGGAGTTGCTGTCCAAGAAGAAGGAGAATCCTCAAATGTGAATACCCCTCACGTGCCTGTGCCTTTGAATGCTAATAATAAGAACGAAGGCTCCAACTTCGAGGCGTGCGGCGTTTTACCTCCCATGGCGCAAGGAAATCCAAACAAAAAAACGCTGGTTTTGGATTTGGATGGAACGTTGGTGCATACGACTAGGACGCCCATGCCCGCTGGCTATGATTATTCGATCACCTTTGAGGGACGTAACAGACCTTCATATTACGTGTTGAAGAGGCCAGGGGTGGACGAATTGCTGCAGCAGTTAGGCGCTACAGGGTTGTACGAAATTGTATTGTTCACCGCAGCATCAAAAGAATATGCAGACGCTGTGATTGACATCCTGTTAGATTTATTGCCTGACACAGACACCACTCACATTAATAGAAAGCTGAATATAATTCCGCCCACCCACCGCCTGTCCAGTAGGCATTGCAGCAAAGTTGAAGGAGTCCTCGACGACGTGAAAGACCTATCTGTGCTCGGAAGGGATCTAAAAAACGTTATATTTGTTGACGACCGCTCTTCGTCATATCATCTCCAACCCCAAAACGCCATTCCAATCAATTCGTGGGAAGGCGAGGACTTCGGGGACAAAACCATCTTCAAAATCCTGTCATTCTGCCTGGAAAATGCATACTCCACAACGGACGTGAGGAAACTCATATCTAACCATCTGGGTTTTGGCAAATAAGATTGAGACCGTCTATAATCAGTGTTTCTGCATTTGTTTTTTAAAGTGGAAAGAGCCATTTTAATTCGAAACCTATTAATATTAATCTGGATGACAGAAAAAGACAAGAAAAAATTAAGTGTTAACGTCTTATTGTTTAAAGAAATCTCAGTTACTTAAAATATCATGTTATCTACAAAAACATTTTCCTTCTAGAAATATCAGCCTAATCTGAATCCCATATGCTATACAAAATATTATACATAAATGGATTGTTCACACAGTTCAAAGTAATTATCATGAAAAAAAGAATACCAATATAGATACCATCCGATATAGGTGTTCTGTCAATAAAGACTGAAACTTCTAAAGTATAACTTGTGAAAAATAATTTAATATAATTTTAAATAAATCGAATAAAAAATACATTTAATTTTTTTTAAATTATTATCATGTTTTGATCCAAAATGTTACATGTGGCTGAGAATATATATCAAGTTAAATAAAATGGAGTGGGGTCGGTTGGGGTTTGTAAAGGTGGTGATGTTTGGGTGGATGTGTAATTTAGTTTAATTGAAAGTGCAATTTTTAATTATAATTAGCAATAATAGTTTTATAAAACTTGTTGATATATTGATATAAAATTAGTTGATAGTGGTCATTAATTTGGAAAAGTGAAAAATGATAAAGATTTATGTATATCAACCACTTTTATAAAGTGGTTGTTGCTAGTTGATTAAGAGCATGTCTTGAGAATAATCATTAATATATTAATACATTTAATTAATACAATAATATAATATATAAATATCAATTTAATATATAAGAAAAAATGTATAAATTAAAGTATTAATTGATTGATAAATGTATTAAAATATTAAGATATAAATGTAGCATATTAATTGATTGATACATTGATAATGTAATGTATTAATGTATTTAGTAATACATTACATTAATTATTAATGATTAATGAATAATGTATTAATTATTATATTAATTTAAATGTAATACATTAATGTATTATAAATTAATAAAATCATTTATAATAATTAATGTGTAATATATTAATACATTAAAGTAACCATAATGATGTCTATCGAACCTTAAGAGGGTAACTGATTACTTGTGATTCTTTAGAATTTTGTTTTTGTGCTAGAAAAGCATTAAGAGAAGCTTTCCAATATCACCATACTTTTATTGAGTTAAGAGGTTACGAAGGTTGGTAGTGTGATAAATATTTTGAAAATGATATCTAATATGGGTATAGGTTGGACAATCTAAGAGAGTGTTTTTCATCTTCAACCTTCTTAGTGTCACAAAGGCGACACTCTTTCATCCCATGGTGTTTTAGAATATGTGTAATGTAACATTAATATATTGATATATTGATGTGTTTAATGTAAGATTAATATAATATATAATAAACATTTATAAATTAAAGTATTAATTCATATTAGTGTCTAATTTAACATATTAAATGATTGATAAATTAATAATGTAGTGCATTAATTAATTAATTAATTAATACATTGGTAAGATAATAATACACTAATAAATTAAGACTTTAAATATATCAATAAATGCATTAAAAAACAAATTACTAAAGTATTTTTAACATATTAATGCACTTTTAACTAATACATTGTTAAAATATTAATAAAAAATAAATTAATACATTAGCAATACACATTATTAAAGTAATAATACATTAATAAAAATATTATTAAAGTATTAATACATTAATATATTTATTGAAAATGATTGTGGTTGATTATGGTGTACCATCTTCATGGTTTCTTATGATCATGACTATGAATGACATTGATGTATATTGTAATATATTATTCTAATTAATTTTTAATAACTACATTACTAAAGTAGTAATACATTATTATATTAATAAAAAGTATAAAATAAAATACATGAACTATAATATAAAGTATTAATTAATTAATGCATTAATAATGTAATGTATTTATTAATATTGTATAAATGTATTAAATAATACATTTATACAATATTAATTACTACATTGTTCAAGTATTAATATAATAATAAAGTAAAAGATTAATAATACATTGTGAGGGTAATAATAAAAAAATCATTTCATAGCTTAAATACATTAAATGAATCAATAAATACATTAGTAAAATACTAATATATTAATGTATAATGTAACATGTTAAATTATTAATAAATTAATAATGCATTAACAAATACATTCCTAAAGTATTAATGCTTTACTAAATACATTAATAATATATTATTTAAGTATTAATACAATAATACCTTAAGTGAAAAAGACTATGGTTGATTATGGTTGAGCATGACCATGGTTTACTTTGGTAGACCTTGGTTGACTTTGGGAAGCAAAGGTTGGCTATGGTTGACCATGGTTGTACTTCATCATGGTTGAGTGAGGTTGACCATACCCATGGTTGACTATGGTTTATTAGAGTTTATTATGGTTGAACATGCCCATGGATGACCTTAGTTGACCATGTGAATCTCATTATGGTGGCCCATGTTGATTATGTTCACCGTAGTTTACTATGGCACTATTGCATTGCAATGTTGATCATATTTTGTTCGTCAAATTGCGACATCATGTTTTGTTCATCACATGCCAATATCTGTTTTTGTTCATCACATTGTGAAATCAGCTTTTGTTCATCACATGTCGACATAAGGTTTTGTTCATCACGTTGTGACATTAGCTTTTGTTCGTGACTTGACATCATAAGGTTATGGTCATTAAATTACGACAAAGTTTTATGTCTTTCATGATATGGCATGGGAACATGTTTTTCATAGTTCGATAGTGGGTTATGTTCGTCACATTACGACATCGAAAAAGGTTTGTCACTTCGACACATTGGGTTCTGTACATCAAATTGTGAAAATAAGTTGTCTTTGTGTGATTGTGACGTTTAGAAATTTCTATCACATTGCATTTGTCTCATTACAATGCCAATTTATGTTCGTTCGATTGCGATGTTTGTAATTGTCCATCACATTGTGATGTGCATGTATGTTCATCAAAATGTGACATGCATTAATGTTGTGTGCATTGCAATGTTACTATGTTTGGTAGATTTCATTGTTACTATATTCAACACATTACGATGTTTGGAAATGTTTGTCACATCGAGGTGTCTATATATGTTCGTCACATTGTGATGTTATTATGCATGGTAGATGCCAACATTACTATGTTCGACACATTATGATGTTTGGAAATGTTTGTCACATTGCAACATCCATATATGTTTGTCATAATGCAACATTACTATGTTTGACACATTATGATGTTTGGAAATGTTTGTCACATTGCAACATCCATATATGTTTGTCATAATGCAACATTACGATGTTTGGTGGATTGCAAGTTTACAATGTTCAACACATTAGGATGTTTTGAAGTGTTTGTCACATTGCGACATCGGGATATGTGCATCACACTACAATGTGAGGAAATGTTTGCCATATTGCGACGATAGGGTGATGTGGTACACATTGCAACATGTATTTATGTTCGTCACATTGCAACATGTATTTATGTTTGTCACATTGTGACGCTACTATCCACATTGCGATGACATGCCTGTTTTTGTGAGACTGCGATGTCACTATGTTTTGTATACTGCAATGTTACTGTGTTTGTAACATTGTGACATTATTATGTTCATCATATTGCAACACTATATTTTCATCACATTGAAATGTTACGTGTTAGTCAAAGTGCGACTTTACTATGTTTGGTAGATTTCAACGTTACTATGTTCAACACATTGAAAAATTTGAATATTTTTTGTCACATTGTGACTTTGCAATAAGTGTGTCTGAATCAACCATCAATAAATGTTCATCACATTGTGACGATAAAATAATGTGCGACACAATGCGATGACATGCCTATCCACATCCATATATGTTCGACACATTGCAATGTTTGGAAATGTTTGTCACATTTTGATATTTCTATATCTTCATCACATTGTGACGTTTGGAAGTGAATGTCACATTGTGACATTAGGATATGTACATCACATTGCAATGCAAAGAAATGTTCATCATATTGTAATGACAGGGCAATGTGGGACACATTGCAACCTATGTTTATGTTCGTTACATTGTGACGTTACTATCCAGATTGTGATGACATGCCTATATTCATCACATTGAGACATTACTATGTTTGGTAGGTTGCAATGTTACTATGTTCAACACATTTCAACTTTAATATATTCATCACATTGCAACGTTATATGTCCATCACATTGTGATGTTAATATGTTTGCTAGATTGAAAAGTTAATTTGTTTGACACATTGCGATGTTTGGAAATGTTTGTCACATTCCAACACCCATATATGTTCGTCACAATGCCACATTACGATGTTTGGTAGATTTCAAGTTTACTGTGTTCAACACATTGCGATGTTTGGAAGCGTTTATCACATTGCGACTTCAGGATATGTGTGTCACATTGAAACGTGAGGAAATGTTTTCCATATTGTGACGACGGGGTGATGTGGGACATATTGCAAAATGTATTTATGTTCATCACACTGCGACATGTATTTATGTTTGTCGCATTGCGACACTATTATCCACATTGCGACGGCATGCCTATTTTCGTCAGATTGTGACGTCATTATGTCTCGTAGATTGCAATCTTACTATGTTCATAACATTGTGACATTACTATGTTCGTCATATTTCAACACTATATTTTCATCACACTGCAATGTTATATGTTTGTCATAGTGTGACATTACTATGTTTGACTCTAGGCACGTACTGTACATTATTAATTAATTCTTGAATGATACAATCAAGGCGATTTTTCAAAGTTATATCCAAGATATTTTTTTTTTCGATTGAATATACAACAAATACTCTGTCTAAAGATATCATTTATTTAAATAAGTGTTTTTCATCCGGGGAGTAAGAGTGTTACGAGTTCCATTGGTTCTCAGAAATTTGATAAAGCAAAACTTAATACTATGATGGTTAATGACTGGTTTGTATATATGTTTTCATTGCTTCAATATTATCAAAACTTAGTATTATGATGGTTAATGACTCGTTTGTATATATGTTTTCATTGTTTAAATATTATCATAACCATATTATAAAAGTGATTGATATATCAAAAATATGCAGGAAAAATAAAAAATTGTGCCTATCGACATATATCAACCACTCTTATAAGAGTGGTTGATATAAAAGTAAGAGTTTGGCCATAACAATAATTTAAGTAAAATGTGGTTGATATACGTCGATCGGCACCATTAATTTTAAAGGGTGGAAAATTGTGTCGATCAGTGTATATCAACCACTTTTTACTTAAATGTGTTTGTTGCTAGCCTGTTGATGCTCATGCTAGCAAACAACCACTTTATAAAAGTCATTTATATATGCCAATTGGTTCCATTAATTTGAAATGGTGGAAAATGGCACCGATCGACATATATCAACCACTTTTCTTTCCTCCCATATTTTGGATTATTATTGAATTCTTTTCTTTTTTAAATTATTTAATTTT
>SNQJ01S0007282.1:25993-40171 GCA_010110895.2 Picea sitchensis | reverse complement strand
TAACATTAATATATTGATATATTGATGTGTTTAATGTAAGATTAATATAATATATAATAAACATTTATAAATTAAAGTATTAATTCATATTAGTGTCTAATTTAACATATTAAATGATTGATAAATTAATAATGTAGTGCATTGATTAATTAATTAATAATAATAATAATAATAATCTATTTTTAAGGTCACAGCCAAGCCAACACACCAAATTGGTGTATGAGACCCCCTTGTTTGTGGGACAAGGGTGGTAAGATAATAATACACTAATAAATTAATACTTTAAATATATCAATAAATGCATTAAAAAACAAATTAATAAAGTATTTTTAACATATTAATGCATTTTTAACTAACACATTGTTAAAATATTAATAAAAAATAAATTAATACATTAACAATACACATTATTAAAGTAATAATACATTAATAAAAATATTATTAAAGTATTAATACATTAATATATTTATTGAAAATTATTGTGGTTGATTATGGTGTACCATCATCATGATTTCTTATGATCATGACTATGAATGACATTGATGTATATTGTAATATATTATTTTAATTAATTTTTAAACTACATTACTAAAGTAGTAATACATTATTATATTAATAAAAAATATAAATTAAAATACATGAAGGTATAATATAAAGTATTAATTAATTAATGCATTAATAATGTAATGTATTTATTGTCCCCGAGGTGTAGGACAGTCGGTGGCGGAGTGTGTTGTGAAGCCACTCCGTGTTGTTAAAGTCACCGGTTCGAAACCTGCGGGGACAAAAAATCCAACCATGTTAAGGGTTGGTGTGGCTGAGGCTGGGTGCGATCCTCGGGTGATTTTGACTGCTTAGATGCCCCTGAGTCACGGTTTCTCAAGCCACACGTTAATCGCATAGCCAACAGGTCCCGCACAAATTAACAAAAAAAAAAAATGTAATGTATTTATTAATATTGTATAAATGTATTAAATAATACATTTATACAATATTAATTACTACATTGTTCAAGTATTAATATAATAATAAAGTAAAAGATTAATAATACATTGTTAAAGTAATAATAAAAAAATCATTTCATAGCTTAAATAGATTAAATGAATCAATAAATACATTAGTAAAATACTAATATATTAATGTATAATGTAACATATTAAATTATTAATAAATTAATAATGCATTAACAAATGCATTCCTAACCCCCAAATGGGGTGTCAGAGCGATCATTGTGGCAAGAGATGGGCGAAGGTACCGGGCACCGTGGCATGGAGCCACGTGGTGGGCTTGTGCCACAGCCCACCACCCTACCTGAAGTTTAAATGCCCTTTATGGCGATACTACGGGGCATTTATGTAGCATTCCTTTCCCCTTTGCTGTGAATTTTAATGGATTGGCTCACTATGTTTGTGTTTCACTTTTGGTTGTTGTCCGCAGGGCTCATCCCTTCGCAGCATAGGCTCATCTTTGTTCTTTTCCTCTGGAGCGAGGTAGTCCCTGTCACACTCCTCCACCAGACGACCTTCGTTTCCTCTTCCAGTTGCATCGGGCATCCAATGACTCAACCAAGGGGCAGACCGAGGCAGGGCTCTCCCTGGAAGCCTCGACGACCCTCGATCACACCCCCTGACTCGACCTCCACTGATTCCTCCCCTCGCCATCAGTCTGAGTCTATTCCTGCCTCCTTGCGAGCTCCGCAGTTCAACTCCATGGCCATAATTCCATGAACGCCAATTTCACTCCTTCGGCTTTCTCAAGACCCCCCAGTGAATCCCCCTAACCCCATGCCATTCCATGACCCTCTGGGCAACCTAGGCTGTGGCCCTGCTCTTCAAGGTGAGCCTAAGCGGGCATGACTTCATTTCTCTGATTCCTTTGATAGGGTGCAATTCAGAGATAGCCTGTCTATATTGCATGACCTAGTTTTTGAATTCATGCAGGAGGTGGCGTACCTACATTTTCGCCTACAGGCTACGGACGTAAAGGTGGCGGGATTTCTTCAAATTCTCTCATCCATGCATGAGGCTCTATTCTCGGATCCTGTGGAAACCAGTACAATGGAGGACCCCGCAGCCGCTAATGGTGAAGATCAGAACAAAGTGAAGAGTCCAGCAGAAATAGGCCGAAAGAAGGAAGAGTGAGAGGACGACATCGAGGGAGCTGCGTGCAATGAGAAATATGGCAAGCAATGGGTCGACGAGGCAACGTATATTGAGGAAGAGCCTTGGCCAGGAGACCTTCACGCCACATGGTCCGGCTACCTGCCAGGTGTCTAAGCTTTTAGTGTTTGTCAAGACCATTCAGGATTTAGGTCTTAGATGATAAACAGTCTCAATACTCTTTTTTCTAGTTAACTTATGACTTGTTTGACTAGTGGGTTGGATGGGCTGGATGGACTGGTTTCCCCATGGCTGGGGCAGTCCAGTAACTGAAGCTCAGTCATCTGTGTATTTTTCTACTTTGCTTCATCTTTCGAAGGATCTTAATATACATACACTTCTTATTTACAAAAAAAAAAAAAATACATTCCTAAAGTATTAATTCTTTACTAAATACATTACTAAATACTAAAGTAGTAATACATTAATAATATAGTATTTAAGTATTAATACAATAATACCTTAAGTGAAAAAGACTATGGTTGATTATGGTTGAGCATGACCATGGTTTACTTTGGTAGACCTTGGTTGACTTTGGGAAGGAAAGGTTGGCTATGGTTGACCATGGTTGTACTTCATCATGGTTGAGTGAGGTTGACCATGCCCATGGTTGACTATGATTTATTAGAGTTTATTATGGCTGAACATGCCCATGGATGACCTTCGTTGACCATGTGGATCTCATTATTGTGGCCCATGTTTATTATGTTCACCATAGTCTACTATGTCACTACTGCATTGCAATGTTGATCATATTTTGTTCGTCAAATTGCAACATCATGTTTTGTTCATCAAATGCCAACATCTGTTTTTGTTCATCACATTGTGAAATCATATTTTGTTCATCACATGTCGACATAAGGTTTTGTTCATCATGTTGTGACATTAGCTTTTGTTCGTGACTTGACATCATAAGGTTATGGTCATTAAATTACGACGAAGTTTTATATCTTTCACGATATGGCATGGGAATAGGTTTTTCATAGTTCGATAGTTGGTTATGTTCGTCGCATTACGACATCAAAAAATGTTTGCCACATCGACACATTGGGTTCTGTACATCAAACTGTGAAAATAAGTTGTCTTTGTGTGATTGTGATGTTTAGAAATGTCTATCACATTGCATTTGTCTCATTACAATGCCAATTTATGTTCGTTCGATTGCGATGTTTATAATTGTCCGTCACATTGTGATGTGCATGTATGTTCATCAAAATGTGACATACATTAATGTTGTGTGCATTGAAATGTTACTATGTTTGGTAGATTTCATTGTTACTATATTCAACACATTACGATGTTTGGAAATGTTTGTCACATCGGGGTGTCTATATATGTTTGTCACATTGTGATGTTATTATGCATGGTAGATGGCAACATTACTATTTTCGACACATTATGATGTTTGGAAATGTTTGTCACATTGCAACATCCATATATGTTTGTCATAATGTGACATTAAGATTTTTGGTAGATTGTAAGTTTACAATGTTAAACACATTAGGATGTTTTGAAGTGTTTGTCACATTGCGATATCAGGATATGTGCATCACACTGCAATGTGAGGAAATGTTTGCCATATTGCAACGATAGGGTGATGTGGTACACATTGTGACATGTATTTATGTTCGTCACATTGCAACATGTATTTATGTTTGTCACATTGTGACGCTACTATCCACATTGCGATGACGTGCCTATTTTCGTGAGACTACGATGTCACTATGTTTTGTATATTGCAATGTTACCGTGTTTGTAACAATGTGACGTTATTATGTTCATCATATTGCAACACTATATTTTCATCGCATTGAAATGTTACGTGTTAGTCAAAGTGCGACTTTACTATGTTTGGTAGATTTCAACGTTACTATCTTCAACACATTGAAAATTTTGAATATTTTTTGTCGCATTGTGACTTTGCAATAAGTGTGTCATAATCAAACATCAACAAATGTTCATCACACTGTGACGATAAAATAATGTGTGACACAATGCGATGACATGCCTATCCACATCCATATATGTTCGACACATTGCAATGTTCGGAAATGTTTGTCACATTTTCATATTTGTATATCTTCATCACATTGTGACGTTTGGAAGTGAATGTCACATTCTAGCATTAGGATATGTACATCACATTGCAATGCAAAGAAATTTTCATCATATTGTAATGACAGGGCAATGTGGGACACATGGCAACCTATGTTTATGTTCGTTACATTGTGATGTTACTATCCAGATTGCGACAACATGCCTATATTCATCACATTGAGACATTACTATGTTTGGTAGGTTGCAATGTTACTATGTTCAACACATTCCAACTTTAATATATTCATCACATTGCAACGTTATATGTCCATCGCATTTGATGTTAATATGTTTGCTATATTGAAAAGTTAATTTGTTTGACACATTGTGATGTTTGGAAATGCTTGTCACATTGCAATGCCCATATATGTTCGTCACAATGCGACATTACGATGTTTGGTAGATTTCAATTTTACTATGTTCAACACATTGCGATGTTTGGAAGTGTTTGTCACATTGCAACGTCAAGATATGTTTGTCACATTGCAACGTGAGGAAATGTTTTCCATATTGCGACGAGAGGGTGATGTGGGACATATTGCGAAATGTATTTATGTTCATCACATTGCGACATGTATTTATGTTCATCACATTGTGACATGTATTTATGTTTTTCACATTGTGACGCTATTATCCACATTGCGACGACATGCCTATTTTCGTCAGATTGCGATGTCACTATGTCTCGTAGATTGCAATCTTACTGTGTTCATAACATTGTGACATTACTATGTTCGTCATATTTCAACACTATATTTTCATCACACTGCAATGTTATATGTTTTTCATGGTGTGACATTACTATGTTTGACTCTAGGCACATACTGTACATTATTAATTAATTCTTGAATGATACAATCAAGGCGATTTTTCAAAGTTATATCCAAGATTTTTTTTTTTTCCATTGAATATACAACAAATACTCTATCTAAAGATAACATTTATTTAAATAAGTGTTTTTCATCTGGGGAGTAAGAGTGTTACGAGTTCCATTGGTTCTTAGAAATTTGATAAAGCAAAACTTAATACTATGATGGTTAATGAGTGGTTTGTATATATGTTTTCATTGCTTCAATATTATCAAAACTTAGTATTATGATGGTTAATGACTCGTTTGTATATCTGTTTTCATTGTTTAAATATTAGCATAACCATATTATAAAAGTGATTGATATATCAAAAATATGCAGGAAAAATAAAAAATTGTTCTTATCGACATATATCAACCACTCTTATAAGAGTGGTTGATATAAAAGTAAGAGTTTGTCCATAACAATAATTTAAGTAAAATGTGATTGATATACGTCGATCAGAACAATTAATTTTAAAGAGTGGAAAATGGCATCGATCGACGTATATCAACCACTTTTTACTTAAATGTGGTTGTTGCTAGCCTGTTGACGCTCATGCTAGCAAACAACCACTTTATAAAAGTCATTTATATATGCCAATTGGTGCCATTAATTTGAAATGGTGGAAAATGGCATCGATCGGCATATATCAACCACTTTTCTTTCCTCCCATATTTTGGATTATCTTTGAATTCTTTTCTTTTTTAAATTATTTATTTTTTTTTGTATTTTATGTATTTAATAAAAATAAATATAATAATAATTTAAAATTGGAAATCTAATAATATTATTTTTACTATAAATAATCTATTTTATTTTATATTTAGTCTAAAATAAATTGAAAAATGATATAAGTATCATTTATATTTACCTATTTAACAAGATATAAAACTAAAAATTATATATATATATATATAAATTTTAATCATTTTATTTAGTTTTATCTCAAAAAATGTGAGGTATAAATATAAATATTTAAATGTCTTTTAGCAACAACCACTTTTATGTAAAAAGTGGTTGATATAGGTCTATGGACGCCATTTTTGACCTTTTTACATAAAAGTGGTTGTTGCTAGTTGAAGACCTACATGCATGGACATAACCACAAATATATTTACACATTTTAAGTGTAATAATTAGGTATTATTTAGTAAGAAAGTCTTCGTATAAATAAAGTAAGAAAGTCTTAATAATGTAAAAATACATTAATGTATTAATTAATTAATACATTAATGCAATGCGTAAATAAAGTATCAATATATTAATATATAATGTAATGTATTAATGTAACCTGTAATTTAATAAATATCTTAAGAGTGGAATCTATTAATAAATACATAAATTATTAGATTGATAAAATATTAAAATTAGTTATTTATTAATAGTTTAATAAAACATATATATACATTAATAAAGTATTAAAGTTTCAAAAAATGCAATAATACATAGCATTAATAAAGTATTTATATTGATAAAGTATTAATAATGCATGAATAGAATAAAAATACATTTATATTATATTATAGGATAAACACATTTATGTATATTTATAATAGATTAATATATTATTTAAATGATACATTAATGATATATAAATGAATGTATAAAATACTAAAATCTATCTGTTAAGTATTAAATATGCTAAAAACTTAAAACATTAATGTATTTTTTAAATGAAAGTATTAAAACATTAATCTACGTGTAAAGTATTAAATGTATAAATAATTATACCATTAATGTAATTTATAAATTAATGTATTAAAACATTAATATGTAATGTATTATTATATGAATTAATTAATAAAAATACATTTATACATTGGTCATTAAATTTTTTGTTAATTAATTAATACAATTATGAAATATGTATAAATTATTAAAATATTAAAGTATTATTAATAAATACATCTATAAAGCATAATAAAGTATTAAAGTATTATTAATAAAGTGTCCAAAATACATATTAATAGATGATGATGATGATTAACGTACACTAAGACCAAATTGGTGTCTATCAGACTTTAAGAGGGTAAGTGATTACTTGTGATTCTTTAGAATTATGTTTTTGTGCTCGAAAAACATTAAGAGAAGCTTTCCAAGATCACCATACTTTTGTTGAGTTAAGAGGTTAGGAAGGTTGGTAATGTGATAAATATTTTGAAAATGAGATCTAATATGGGTATAGGCTGGAAAATCTAAGAGAAAGTGTTTTTCATCTTCAACATTCTTAGTGTCACAAAGGTGACACACTCTTTCATCCCATGACATTTTAGGAATTGCCCAACGCCCAGTTTCACTATGGAGCTCGTAAGCATTTGTTCTTATCTTAGCAATTCTTATCATTGTCTTTACACTTGGAAGAACAGATAGATAATTTTGATATTCTAGATTAGGGTTGATTACATCTTTATAATACCTTAATTTAATTTTTTCCTCTAACTTTTTATCACACCAAATTTTTTCCTTAAATTTTGATTTGACGTTTTTTTTTATAGTATCTTTATTCTGCAAAATGGTTTCTTCCATGATTCCTCGGTAGTTTAGCTAAGATCAGGCATCTTTATGCCATGCTCTCTTGAGTTGATGGTGGTTATGACTTGATTTTGAAGCAATTTTAGGTAGCCTCTTGTATTCCATGTTGTTTAACTTGTTTTTATACATTAGGAATCTAGTCATAGCCATGCTCATAATGGGGGAGAGTCTTGTTTCTAAGAGGAGGATGGGATAGGGTGTATTTCCTTTAATTTTGATATTGTCAGTTATAAAACTATTTTGTATTTCTATATCTTTCTCCAGGATTCACGAGAGATACTACAACCCCAGACTTCACATCCATATAGAATAATAGGTTTAAGAAGAGACTCAAAGAGAAGTTTATTCTTATCCCAACTTCAAAGATGAGCTGATTTACAGTTGTTTTCAAGCCCATAACAAGCTTTCCATCTCCCAATAATCCTTTTCTCAATGCTATAATTTCAATTGAACTTGTGGTGAATATGAATTCCAAGATATTTGTATGAAGTCACCTCCTCCAATTTTTTGTTGTCATATAAAAAGGTATCATAAGGGATCTTATTGGATTTAATAATCATGAAGTGTGTCTTATCAGTATTAACAGTCATACCTAGATTGGAGAAAAAATCCTTGAAGATTCTTAGTTGGTTTTCAATATCATGGGGACTCCTTTCCATAAGAATGATATCATCAGCATAAAGAATAATATTGATGACTATACCAATGAGAGTAGGGCTGACATAACCTTATTTTTCCAAGCATTCTTCTAACTTGTCAATGTATATGCCAAAAAGGGTAGGGGACAAGGGACAACTTTGTTTTACTTTGATATTGGAGTTAATATATTTTGACTAGCCGTCAGTGTTTTAAAACTTATCAATAACTTTCTCATACATCCTTATTGCAGCAACCCTCAACTCAAGAGCCACTTTTATCTTTTCCAACCTGTTCCAAATATTTTTCCTAGGAACCATGTCAAAATATTTTCTAAGTCAACAAAACAACAAAATAGATTGGTTTTAGTATTGAAAAAATACTCTGCAATTATCCTAACAGTAAAAATATGGTCTACAGTTGAATGATATATCCTAAACTCGGCCTGGCCTTTAGCTCTTTTACGGCGAATTTCTAGCCAAAGGCTAATCCTCTTTTCCAAAATAATTCCATAAATATTGGCTAAAATCGGGCTAATCATAATGGTCCTATAATTAGAGGGAATGTTTCTATATCCATTTTAAAAAATAGGAACAATGAGTATTTGCATCCAGGTTTTAGGGAAACCCTCCTTGACTACTAAATTGAAGAGCTTCTGTATGTGAGGGATAAGTATTGGCCCTCCAATTTTAAAAATTTCATCTTGGTAGCCTTCAATGTCCTTAGCTTTCCCATTTGCAAGTTGTTTAACCCCGAACTCTATGTCATCTAAAGAAAAAACTTATTCCTTTGTATGGACAATATGAATGGTGTCCATGGCATCAGAGAACTCATAAAGACTTTTACGGTAGGAATTCCAGTCCCTTAAGGGAATCCTATTATTTTCTTTAGTATTGCGTTTTAGAATTTGGCTCCACAACTTCTTAGGATCCAACTTGTATAGTTGTGAAAGTTTCTCTTGTTTTTTATTGATATAGTATCTTTTTTTCCTTTTAATTAGAGATTTGTATGTATTGATCTTATCGAGTTTTAAGGACTCATTAGAACCATCCATAATAGATTTCTTGGCAATTTTACATTCTTTATCATACCAAGAGTTGGTCATTCTAATATTCTTTTTATAGGACACCTCAAAAGAGAACTTGTTAATAGAAGTGAAAAGGGTAGTTGTAAAATTCTGATAGAGTTATTCAATGTTGTCCTTATATCTTAGGAGGTTTAGTTTACTATTTAAATCCTTTAATAAAATGTCAACTTTAATTTTGTCAAAGCGCAAATTCCTTTGATTATCATAATTATTTTCAATGGTGCTCCTATGCATGGAAAATTTTAGAGTTAGGGTTAAAGGTTTATGATCAGAGCCACGATCATGGTCATTTAGAAGGTGAAAATTGTATTTTGGTAGGAAACCGGGATATCATATATCACATAATATACAACACTACTACCTAGCCCATGAATACAATTCGTATGGTTGGATTTTGACCACTTCATTCCTCCATTGCAAATTATTTTGTCTTGAGAGCTACAAATCTTGACCAACTTGGCACCAAACAAATTCTCAACTAAGTCTTCAAAGCTTATTTTGTAGCTATTAGATAAAACAAGGTCCTCATCTAGCCATAAAGGATTATGGTTGGAGTCATTAATTAAAATAGTAGCTTTTTTAGTTGCAATCCTATCATTAATGTCTCATAGAAGGAGTATATTACCTTCATTTTTGAAATTATAAATATCTCGTTCTAAATTATTATAGGGACAATTTTTATCTAGATTATTTTTCTTATAAAAAGTAGAATTAATAGGTGCAAAATAACAAATTTCTATATACATCTTCTTAGCATTGGTGTCTGAAATTTCTATCCAAATGTATTGATTAAGAGTGCCAATCTTATGAAGTTGAATGTGAGGAGAAATGATCTTTCTAATATAACAAGCTATGCCTCCTACCCCTCTACGGTGGGATATTTTGTTCCATGCCGACCACAAGACAAATCCTTCCATGTTAGGCACTTAGACTCCTCATGCTCCCAAGTTTAAACTAGACAGATAATATCAATATCACTCGGGATCCAACTTATCATAGGAGCTTTACGCCATGGAAAGCCACGACAATTCCAAAAAAGGATCATGAGTGTCCCAAATTCCTATATATTATCCTTTTGGTCTATATCCCTAAAAATAGTTTTTTGATTTCTAATTATTGCTCATTTTCATTATTTCTTGGCTTCATTTACCTTTTGAACTTCCTTCTTAACTCAACTTGGTCTTCAAGAATGAGGTCTTCATTTATAAATATTCATGGCCCTTTTAAGCTTAGAGATTTAATAAGTATGTTATATTTATGGTCATTACAACTTATTTTGAAACAAATCGACCTATCTTTATGATCAATTATTTTTCCTAGCCTCTTTGCTTCTAAGATGTAAGTTGTATCAATTTGTGATTTATTTTTTAATTATTCTTTTACTATTGCTAACATATCATCCTCTTGTTGTTCTTTTATACCAAAAATTATGAGGTTCAAGGCTATTTTGTTATGCTCATGGTCCAATTTGATTAGCTTATTCATTTCCTCTTTGATGGGTTTGATATCCAATTTTTTTTCCATATTACTAAGGGTCAAATTGTTGGTATTGAGGGTCAAATTGTAATACATACATAAACCTATAAAACATCTATATATTAATAACAAAGTTTTAAAGTTTAAGAAAATCACAATAATACATTAAAATAATAAAGTATTAGAAATACATGAATAAAGAAAAACTATATTTATAATACATTATAGGATAAATATATTAAACACGTTATTAATTCATTATTTAAATACTATATTAATCATTTATCAATGAATATATAAAATAAAAAAATTCAATAAGGTGTTAAGTAGTCTTAAATATATTAATGTTTTTAAGTATTAAATGTATTAATAATAATTTAATTATTAGTTATTAATTGATTATTAATAATAAAGTATTAAATACTTTATATTCGTCACATTGTTATCATAGTGTAATGTTCATCACATTGAAAGGACAACTATGGTAGACCTTGGTTGACCATGACCATGATTGAATGTTGTTTACCATGGTTGAAAGTGGTTAACCATTTTTGAAAATTGTTGTCCATAGGTGACCATGGTTAGCGATAACCATGGTTGACCAAGACTATGGATGACATTGAGATAGCTAAATTTGGAATTGTTTGTCACATTATGATGATTGGATATTTGTGTCACATTGCGATTATCAAGATATGTTCATGACATTGTGACGATGAGGATATTTTTGTCACATTGCGATGAAAAAGATATGTTCATGACATTGTGATGACGAAGATATGTTCATCCCATTGCGACAATATGATTATTTTCATCACATTGGGACATAGGGGCTAAGTTTGTCACATTGCGACAACAATATGTTTGCATCACATTATGTGACACAAATATCATGTCGTCATAATGCGACAAACAATTTCCTTTCGTTGTAATGTGATGAACATAGACCCATCATCTCAATGTGATGAGCATAAGGTCATTCTTTGTCATATGACATATTCTTCATCATCGTCTCTAATCAATGGATGAGATTTTTATAAATTAACTTCCTCTCATTTATAACGGTGTAAGTTTATGTTTTTAATTTTTACATTTACTTAATATAATTAAAAAATTACATAGTAGCCACGAGATTGACATGTTATGTGATTAACAATTGATTTTGATTAGGGCAGTCTTGGAATGTCGGGTTCCATTTTTAACTATAATGACAAGTGTCGAGGGTGCGAAACGATGGTGCGTTGTAGAAATACGGCGGTTCACTTCCTCTACCCACGACTCTGTGTACCTTACATCTTCTTTCATTCTACGGTGTAATCCTCTTAGAAGGGATTTAAATAAACAAATAGTTTCTCATCATCTCAACCAATGATGAATCTATATAATCTGACATCGAAAATTCATGAAATAATATAATATGGTTTTTATTCAAATATGGTAATACAATATATGGAACTGAAACACCGTTAACAGTTGGTGACAAATCACTTCCTGAATAATTACACCGAAAGGCGTACACCTATTGAAAATGGGTAGATTTAATAGGGGTTTAGTGCTTAATAAGTTTTCTATGGCCAAGATTAAATATGGCTGGAATATTCTTAGTAGTCACACAAAATAAATGGCGGTGATTTCAATCATTAACTTCCTAGCTATTATAAAGACATCCGTTTATGTGTTTACTTTTTTACATTGACCTAATCATATTTAAAAATTACTTTGATCAATTTGACCTCGAAAAGTCCTGAAATAATATAATATGGTTTTTTATTAAAATATGATAATACAATATATGGAACTAAAACACCGTCAACACGATGGTGACAAATCACATAATATAATATGGTTTTTTATTCAAATATGATAATCCAATATATGGAACTAAAAACCCGTTAACAGCTGGTGACAAATCGCTTCCTGAATAATATAATGAGATGATGAATGTGTATAATTTGACCTCAGAAGGTCCTGAAATAATATAATATGGATTTTTATTCAAATATGATAATACAATATATGGAACTGAAACACAGTGAACAGGCTGGTGACAAATCTCTTCCTTGTGCACTCCTTAGCATGCACTTTCATCACCATTCTGTAAATTTAAGTTTATAGTTCTCCATAAATGAAATTATTATTTATATCTAGGATGCATAAATTTCAGGCTTTGCTCATGCTTGGAATTGATATATCATGTTAAAACAACGGGAAGAAAGGTTGATCGTAGCAACATTAATTGGGGGTTTAATATTCATGTTGGATGAGAAAAATGAAACCACAAAAAACACCAATTCAGACTCGACTTCTTCCTCCTCGTCATCTATTTGATCCCAATGAACAACCATTGGTATGGAGAATGATACTAAAGCCAGAAATAACCAAGATTAAATTTTTAGCATGCTCCTTTTTTTGTTTCTTTGATAGGGGTTTATTCTATAAGGTCTTGATCTTAAAATTTTCTTGCCATGTAAACTGGTAAACTGGTATTTTTGAGATGACAGTGAAATCTCACATTTGTCTTGGCTTGGTGGCATGGGCAGCTAGATAACTACTTTATATGTACTAAGGTTTTAACACTTTCTCTATGCACTTGTCAACAGTTTTATCAATTAAATTTTCCAATATGTTGGCAAAAAAAATTACATCATGTGCTTGTCTCCTTGACTTGACGCCGTGTTATTTCAAATGCCCAAACTCAATATTTTTGTATGTAACCGCAAAACCCCAATTAAATTTATTAGATTGATAGTTAGTAGGGTTAGGGTCTTCATATATATGGTTAGACTATCGATATTTATACAGCGGTATATAGTAATTAAAATCTCATACTTCAAATTCATATTTATCCATTAACTTTCTTCTTTGAAGTTGAATTCGGTTGTGAGGTTTTTGTATTTAGGGCCTTAGAATTGATTTCCACGACAAGCTTCTCCTTCAAGACATTGTGAGGAATGCTTCATACAGTGGTCTTCTATTTTGTGTGATTAGAAAAGCTTATGTACTTTTGTTATATTATAAATGATTGAATTATTTCATATTTAAGTTTATTTGGAAGCCGCAATTAACTTGAAAATTTTCATCATATGTCATGAACCTTTTATGCACTCAATGCTTGATAGAGTGGTCTTTTGTTTCGTTATTTTGTTGGATTATAAACGATTGAAGATTAAAGTATTTCATATTTAAGTTTGTGTGGAAGCCGCCATTAAGATGAAAAAAAAATCATCTTTTGTCCTGAAGATTTTATGTTCGTGTTATGCTTTATACGTTCTATTTAATAAAAGGGCTCAAGTATTTTAATATTAAAAGAGCTCAAGGATTTCGACCTTTTTAGAATGTT
>SNQJ01S0007282.1:14630-25983 GCA_010110895.2 Picea sitchensis | reverse complement strand
TAAATTGTATAAAAAAATGTCATTTAATTGTAAAATTAATTTATATATTATTATCAATACTTTTATTATTATTTCTGTCATATTTGAATACTTAAAAAAAAATTAATGAGATTTCATTTACAAATGGGTTTTTATTGCACATCATTTCATATGCTCACAATATCCTTCGTCGTTATAAAATATGAAGGGATGTGATTTCAACTATTAACTTCCTTGCATGACAAAACATATTCATTCCTTATTAAAAAGAGTGATTAAGGCGAATACCATAACAATGGTCGATTATATTATTAATGCCCACTTTAATAACTAGTCCTGGGATTTTACTGTGATTAGGGCCTTTTATTGTGTCTATTTTAAGCTTTTTATTATAATTATTTAATTGTTGGTGGGATGCATGGCCTCCTTTTCTTTTACTTCATGAACAGATGGTGCAAAAAATATGGTAAAATCAACAAAATTGTCCATGGTGGAAGAGTTTGGTAATATAACTTTTGGTTATGTGAGATTATTTGATCGCGACTCTCGGAATAAAAAAAAAATAGCACGTTTTCTTGTTATATTCGTAGAAAGAAGTTTTAATTATTAGGCATGGAGTTGTTATTATTTGATATAGCACCACTTTTGAATGATTATTTTTAATTTAGCTACAATATACCATGTACGTCAGATATTCCTAATTTTTTGTTGAAAAAATATCAAACAATGATTTCACACTTCATCCCCAACAACCCATGTCCCAAACCACAATTTTTTATGTACTTTACTTACATTATAGGAAACACAATTAGGAACATATTTATAGTTATAGTTCTCTGAATTCAACCTCCTATTTCGGTCCCTCACTTGGTATATACATGCCCTATGATCGAGGAATCATAACCAAATTTGAATTGTGTGATGTTTAACCTACGTGAGATCGAGAAAATCTTAAAAATGTAAAATATATAGTTATAGGAGAAGAAACAGGGGTGAGTGCACTAAGTTCGTGGCCGAAAAGGTGGCAAGAGGGCCAGTAGGAACATGCACTCGTAGGAACACATGCACATTCTTAGGAATTTGTATGTGTTCCTAAACCTATAGGTTTGGAAGTGGTTGAACCTCCATGAGGCTTGCCTCGTAGGTTTAGTGGAAGGACTACGCGCATGTTCCTAAGAACGCACAAGCATCCCTAAGAACATGTGAGCATTCCTAACAACATGTGCATGTTCCTAATGTTAAACATTTTTAAAGGGTCGTGAGTGCAATTTGTACTCATTGTGCACAAATCATGCTCGCTTTTTTACTCTCATTGAGAAAATAGAGTGGAGCAATAAAGGGAGGATATTATCATTGTATCGAGGTATGTTTGATTTATCATTTTTTTAACCCAATTTTTTCATTTCCAATTTAGTCTTTTTCTCCCAAGAATATAAATTAAAAAAAATTGTAATTTTGTATTCTAACTAAAAAAACCAACCTAATTGACATGCCATGGCTTTTAAATTGTAGAATATATAATAAAATGGAACCTGAAGATAATGTAAATTTTTCATCATAAAACCCAGAAGATCGAAGCCCCAACCCACCACAACCGCTCAATGTAAACACTCAAATTGATGAGGGGTTGGTTATATTAAGAACCCCTGAGGAATAATTAAGGGACAGTAGAGAGGTTAGCAGAGTCTCCTTGGAGAATTCTTCGGAAATCATTGTGAAGTCCATTGCAAGTCTCGAAAGTAAATTGAAATCTATTTTTTATTATAGGGAAAAAATGTATGAGTACTATAGCAATGGTTTGAACATAAACCAAATCAAATAACTAGGAATTTCAAAAAAAAAATATTGTCTATTTTTAGGGATCCTAAAAATGGACAAGAATTACCATTAACCAAGAAACACATCTCCATTTATTGGTGCATCCATTCCCATATTAGTCAAAACTGGATGGATAGGTGGTATATGGTTTTTGATAAGCCTTCCTTCAATAACAAGGAGATTCCCTTATATTTTATGAGAAAATTATGGCCTGAGTTTATTTTGGGTAAGCATGTCAACCAATTTGATGTGGATGACCTCCCAAGGGTGGGTTGAGGGTCCTCATAGGAGCGAGAGAATGCGAAGAGAAATACCATGTTAGGTCCTCTGTAATGTCCCTTTCCAAATAGTAACTTTAGAGAGGAGGCTTAATGGTATAAAAAACTTTGTTAAACTATATCCAGGTCTAGAAAGGGGTAAACGGGGTTACTAGAGGTCATTCTAGCCAAGGGTGTTATAATTTGAAAGTGACATTGAACTAAAAGTGGCTAAAAATACTTTTAATACAACTTGGGATAAAAATAGAACAAATGGGCTAAAATTAGAGCCGAGAGCAAATTATGGTTTTAGGAAGCTATAAGAGGAGGTAAAGAGACCTAATTCATCATTATCCAGACATTGACTTATCATTTAGGAGAGAGGAACATCTCAAGAGAGAGAGCTTACTGGATTCCATAAGGAATACACCAGTGGTTGATTTCGGTGTTAAGAAACACACGCTAGTCACCAGGGAGATCACATAGGTATTCCATTAGTCTTAAAAAATAGTTATACAGGTTCCAACAGCAAGGGCACACTTATTTAGGGTGAGGGAACAAATTCTTTGGAGGTACTACGTCTACTTATTCCATCCAAGGAGAATCCAAAGATTCCCTTCCAACCCATTTGAAAGGAAGGAAAGGCACAACTTTTTCTTGGTTTCTCGTCAAATTCTGAGAGAGAAATAATTTGGGGAGAATTTTCTAGCCATTGAGGTTGCAACACTTGGGAAGGATACATTTGGGGTTCCTGAGTGATCATAAAATCAGATCTAGGGAAATCCTTTCGACCCATTTCATAGTAGGCCAGAACGATCAGTTTGAGCCACATATCAGTTAACTCTGATGGTGGAATCACTAGGGCACAATTTTCCAATAGGAGGGGGGGAGAATTTTTCTAGGCGGATCCATTCAAGGTCCAGGAATAGAAACAAAGGACTAGAAAGTCACCAATATGGAGAGGGATAGCAGGGTGCACTGTTTGGGATAGTTTCCAAGAACATTCGAGAGGTCTAGTCACCAGGGTGAACTTCCATATTTTCAACAGTTGGCGTATGAGCTATCATAGCTTCCAACACATATTACACCTCTTCCATTGATCTCGCCATAGTATTATATTATCAGGTAGTATTGTTTTGGTTTTCTTATTGTATTCTGGCTAAGATCATTTTTCCATTTTATCTAGTCAAGTGATTTATTTTATTTCCTCTGCATTTGACATTATACTCTAGAGACATCATAATATATTATTTATTGTCTTTTGTCTCATTTACTATATATATTCTCAATATATATGTTGTAAACAATTATTTATACACATACACATATAAAATGCATCCAGAAACCCCTAGTGTATCATATCATACTTTTGGTCACATGAGATTAGTCATATTTCCTTGAGTAACCAGGTCAGGAACATTACAGTGGTATCAAAGATTTAGTCTTGCCATCCTGTGACTAAAGACGATGAGTTCAACAGAGGACCCATAGATCCGTGAGCATGTAGGTGATGAATATTTCACATACAACATACACAAGCAGAGAATACCTAGACCATACTTCCCCCCTTTCCCTCCCAGCTCAGAGGAAGAGGAAGAGGCACAGAGGGAAGCAGAGAGAAGGGCAGAGTGTGAGGTTGAGAATGAGGTATAGAGGATGTTAGTAGACATATATGAGAGACCATACGGTAGTGTTAAGGCCCCCATGTAACCATAGGAAACCTTCATGCAGGCACTCAATAATCTGTTAGTTAGACAACAAGCCATGAATCAATATTTAGTGTAGATGGATGATAGATTGGCTATAGTGTGAACCTAGAGAAAACAAGCCCATCATATAGTGCAGGGGAACTCAAGGGAAGGTAGTAGAACCCAGTCACCTACTCACACATACACCTCTTCGAGTAGGATTCTCATGCCATTGTTCCCCAACAACAACACAACAGTCAATAAAAAAGAGGCCTCCCACTTAGGCGAAGGAAATTGAAGAGTAAAACAATATGTAGCATTGGGTTGTGACTTCCATTAGGACATGACCTTGGTTGAGTATTCACAACTCAGACTCATGAACCTCCCTAGAGAGCCTTATAGAAGAGGAAAGAAACAACAATAGGGACATAACATTGATTTCATCTAGAAAGTTGGTAAACTAACCATACCTTCTTTTAAAGGATCATTCAAATGCATAGCCAGAGATTGGGTACAAAATCTACACACATAATAAAATCTCAACTAGATGATTGAGATAGAAGCCATCAGTTTCACTACCCTACACCTGGAGGGAGAGGGATACGAATGGTGGCATCATGGGTTGGTGACGTTGGGACATAGTCACATCACCTCCTATAGGGAGTTCAAAGAGAGACTCATGAACATGATTGATAGGAGGGATCGAGACATCCATTTCATGGATCTATCCCAGTTGAGACAAACTAGAACAATAGTGGCATTCATCACAGATTTTTAGCGGGTGACAGTCGTAGTGTTAGATATATCCGAGACCAGGATAATCATGTTATTCACAAAGGGGCTCACAAAACCCTTGATAGGATGGGTGAACGAATACAAGACTCACACCTTGAAGGATGGCGTCTTACACAGTCTATATTTGGAAGACTTAGTGCTGAAGAATAAACCCTTTTCCAAACCATTCATACAACAAAGGGACTGAGACAAGAAGCCATTCCAGACAGAATGGAAGGGCAAGGAGAATTTGGATGATGACACAAGGTGAGATATTATGAGAAATAATATATGCTTCACCTTCAAGGATCCTTAGGTGCTAAGCCCCAGGTGCATGGGAAAGGGAGATAGTCATTATATTGAGGTAGCAACAGACAGTGTGGATAGTAAGGAGGAGGAGCATGAAAGTGGATCCACTATCTCAGAGGAGGAGCCAACACAGGAAGGGGAGCATCCTCCCTGTAGACCACCGACTATGGTAGGGACCCACCCACAGGTAGTTCCACAATATCCTAAGCAGGATAACAACCGAAAACCATCAAATGGATGAATCATAGAGACCCTTTCTGGTGTTCATAGGTATGATACCCTCTAGATTAGAGCGAGTATTCAAGGACAACGAAAAATGTTCCTGATAGATGGTGGGGTCACCCACAACTTCATTGGTGCTTCATTGGTATCGAGACAAACACTTCGGACAAAGGATTTTGTGGGGTTTGATGTTGCAGTAGAAGATGGTCATATAGTGGAGTATCTATACAAAGTTCGAGACCTAGAGATAAAGTTAAGAAACTACACTGTGAGAGACACATTTTATGTGATTAACGTATCTGACACATATGTGGTATTGGGATTCCAGTGGTTGATCACATTGGGAAAAATCACCACCAACTACCAAACCTTGGAGATAGGGGGTTTGATCACAACATTGAGTTGGAGGAGGCGGAAAAACCTATGATCAACCCACCCTATCGTCATCCTAGGAGGTTCAAGGATGAGATAGAGAAAGGAATTAAGGAATTTCTAGTGATGGAACACATCATACCTAGTAGCAGTCCATTCACTTTTGCAATTGTCTTAGTTTTGAAGAAGGATGGTACCATGAGGATGTGAATTGATTATCGGGCCTTGAACAAGAAACCAATGAAGAACCCATAACCTATCCCTCACATTGACAAGTTGATGGATGAACTACATTGGGAAGTTTTCTTCTCGAATATTTATCTACACTCTGGGTATCATTAGATCAACATCCAAGAGAAGGACATAGAGAAGATGATATTTCTGTGTCGCTTTGGTCATTTCAAGTTTCTGGTTATGCCATTTGGGATAACCAATGCACCAGCCACATTTCAGTCTTGCATGAACCACATATTCAGGGATCATTTGAGGAAATCAGTCTTGGTTTTCTTCAATGACATATTGGTATACAACAAGACATAGCAGGAGCATATGAGGCACTTGTATGAGGTATTAAGCATCATGGAGGCACAATCACTATACGCAAAAGTGTCCAATTATGAGTTCAGTATGAAATAACTACTTTACATGAGAAACATCATCAGTGCACAGTGGCTACAAGTACACCAGGAGAAGATCATGGCAATCCTGGATTGGCCAATTCCTAGGAATGTGATAGAGTTGAGGAGATTGTTTGGGTTATGCAACTATTATAGGTAGTTTGTCAAGGGTTTTTCTCATCTTAGAGTGCCACTGACAGATCCTATGAGGTATGGGGCTTTCATATGGATCGATGAGTCAAATAAATCCTTTGATCACATGAAGGAAGTCATGGGCACATGTCTAGTGTAAGCATTACTAGACTTCACTTTTCCATTTGTATTAGAGTGTGATGCATCCAACGAGGGTATCAAGGAATTTTTGATGCAGGGAGGACACCCCATTGTATTTGAGAGCACATAGATCAATCATCTTGAGAGGTTGTCCTCCATTTATGACAAGGAAATTATGGAAATCATCCATGCCTTGACCAAATTTAGACAATATTTGGTGGGCAACAAATTCATGGTCAAAACAAATCACAACAACTTGAAGTATTTCCTTGAGTAGAAGGACCTCAGTGAGAACCAATAAAAATGGGTGACGAAGGTACATGCATTCAACTTTGACATAAAATATGTCAAGGGGAAGAATAACATTGTGGTCGATGTGCTATTTAGGAGACCTGTGACATGTTCTTTGATGGAGATTTCAGTAGATTGGAAATCCCACTTGTTAGTGGAATATTCCAAGAACAAGTTCACTTGTGAGATTCTTGATGGAAAGATTCAGCATGACAGGTACATGGTCATTGATGTCATATTACACAAGGCTAGATTTTATTTAGTACAAGATTCATGTCTGAAGAAGAATATCCTTGCAATAGTTCATGATTCACAACTAGCAGGCCATTAGGGGTTTTCCAAAACCTACAGGCATATCAGGGAGAGGTTCTCATGAAAGGGCCTCAAACATGATGTTATGAGATACATCAATGAGTGTGTGACTTGTCAGCAGAAGAAGCCAGAGCATACGCTTCCAGCACGACTACTTCATTCACTCCCCATTTTGGATAAGAAATGGGAGAGCATATTGATGGACTTCATTAGTGGCCTACCCAAGGTCGAGGGTAAGGAATGCATCTATGTAGTGGTTGACAGATTGACCAAGTTTGCTCAGTTATTTCCATACCAATAGAGTACAACACAGTTCAGGTAGCCAAGATATTCTTCAGAGAGGTCTTCTGACTTCATGGGTTTTCGATGAACATCATGAGTGACAAAGATATTCAGTTTATTGGGACATTCTGGAGGGAGTTTTTTAGATTGGTGGGGACAAATTTGACAACCATCACCCTCAGAAATATGGGAATAACGAGATCATCAACAAGTGGGTTGAAAGGTATTTGAGGAACTTTGTTGGGGGGAAACAAAGAACATGGGTTAGGTGGCTACATTTAGGAGAGCACTACTACAACACCACCTTCCACATGCCCATTTCTATAACACCTTTCCAAGAATTGTATGGGCATGATGCTCCCACTTTGGTAGATTTGGTTTTCAGAGACAACAGAGCTCCCAATGCCAAGAATTGGATCACAAAGAATCAAGAGATTCTCAAATTGCTAAAAGACAACCTACATACAACATAGAATCAACATAATATGAGTGAGAACTTGCACATGATAGAGCATATATTTGAGGTTGGGGATTTAGTTTTCTTGAGGCTCCAACCTTATAGAGAGTAATTTCTAAACAAGAGGTGGGCTGAGAGTCTCAAAACTATATTTTATCGACCTTACATGATCATGCACTAGGTAGGAGAGGTTGCTTATGATCTAGAGATTATTGAGGGGAGAAAGATTCATAACGTGTTCCACATATCTTGCCTCAAGAAGGCAGTGGGAAAATTCATTAGCACATTAGAGGATCTTCTTCCATTGGACGAGGAAGGAAAATTGGAGTTGGTTCTGGAGGAGGTACTAGAGTTTCAAGAGTCAAAATAGAGGAGCAAGTTCATAAGAGAGTGTTTGATCAGATGGAGAGGGATTCCAATAGAGGATACTACTTGGGAGACTGAGCATGTGTTGCAACACCCTAGATTGGTATTTCTTGAGGACAATCAATTTCAAGAAGGTAGGACTGTAATGTCCCTTTCCAAATAGGAGCTCTACAGAGGAGGATTAATAGTCTAAACCACCCCCTTAGACTATATCTAGGGATAAAAAGGCATAAACAGGGTTACTAGAGGTCATTCCAGCCAAGGGTGTTATAATTTGAAAGTGACATTGAGATAAAAGTCGCTAAAAGTGATTTTAAGCCAACATGAGATAAAAATAGAACATATGAGATAAAATTAGATTCAATAATGAATTAGGGTTTTAGGAAGCTATAAGAGAAGTTAAATCGACCTAATTCATCATTATGCGGATATTGACTTGTCATTGAGGGGAGAGGAAAATATTAGGAGAGAAAGATCAGTGGATTACTGCAGGAATAAACTAGTGATTGATTTTGGTGTTTATAGACACACCATAGTCACCGAGGAGATCACAGAAGACTTCCATCAATCGTGAGAAACAGTTATATAGGTTCCGTCAACAAGGGCACATATCCTGAGGAGGTATTGAGTCGACTTGTCCGATCTAGGGAGAATCCATAGATTCCCTTCCGACCCAGTTGAGAGGAAGGAAAGGCACATATGTTTCCTTCTTTCTCATCAAATTTCAATGAAGAAATCATCTGGGGTGCATTTTCCCACCGTTGAGGTTGAAAAACTTGGGGAGGACACATTTAGGGTTCTCGAGCAATCATCATATAGGATCAATGGAAATCCTTCCTATCCATTTCACAATAGGCCAGGTAAACCAGTTTGAGAGACATATGAGTCGATTACAATGGTGGAATCACTAGGGCACAATTTTCCAGTAGCAGGGGGGTGCATTTCCCCAGGGGGATCCATCTGGGATCCAGATATACCATCAAAGGACCGGACAATCACCAAGACTGATAGGGACAATAGGGCACATTGTTTGAGATAGTTTATAGGTAGATTTGAGAGGTTTATCTACCAGGGAGAACTTTCCAGACTTGCAACAATTATCGTATGAGTTGTCATAGCTTGTAGCAAATCTTACACCTCTTCCATTGATCCCACCATAGTCTTCTATTATCAGGTATTATTATTTTCATTTTATTATTGTATTCCATCTAAGATCCTTTTATCATTTGATGTAGCACAGTGATTTATTTTATTTCATATGCATTCGACATTGTACTCTTGAGATATCATAATATATGATTCAACATTGTACTCCAAGGATATATATGTTGTAAACAATTAATTATACACATACACATCTAAAATGCATCGAGAAACCCCCATTGTATTAGATACAAATTTTGTTCACATGAGATTAGTCGTATTTCTTTGACTAGCCACGTTAGGAACATTACATCCTCATCCTCCTAGGAAAAGGCCTTACCCCCCTAATCAACATACTCCTTTTATAGAGAGATTTCAATAGGTACAGCTAGCCATATCATCATTGATTTGTAGCTTATTTCAACACAATGACTTTGTTTCACTATCTCGGTAGGAGGTTCCTTCCAGTGACATTGATAGAGGAGTTCAAGATTTAGAATGCACAATAGAGTATAGTGAGGAGAGGGCACATGGCCATACTAGTCATCATGTTAGGTAGCTAAAGAGGTAGTGGGGGGGCCCAGAGGGCCCATATTGATAATAGTGGAGGCCATTAAATTTAAGGTGGACTAGGTCCACTATATTATTAAATAATTCCCACTATGGTAGTTAGATATAATAAATGGATAGTTAGATATAATAAATGTAAGAGGACTTCTTAGAAGGTTCTACTTCTAGAAGATTCCTCCTCTAGAATGTTCTTAGGTTATGGTAGAACTATATAAAGGGATTCGAGCAATGTAATGGGACATGAAGAGAATTATTGTATTGTGATTTGTATATCAATAGGAGGATTTCCCCTCAAAGAGGCAAGTGAGTAGGAGATGATCCCTTCCATAATAGGATCCATTGTATGGTTTTTCCCAACCTCAAGGGTTTGATAATAATAAAGTGTGGTTTCTTCTATATTGTTTTGTGGATATATTTTGTATTTAATATTTATGGTGATTACATTTGTAGATATATTCAAGTACTTAACAATTGGTATCATACCACTTTCCTTGGCCAAAGAAGGGAATAAATGTTTTGTCTTTTCGCAGAAATTTTCTAGGGAAGAAAAAGACGATGACACACTTTAGGTTCAGATAAGAATATTTATGAGATGAATTTGGAAAGAAAATTGGATATTTGAAATTCCTCTCGGAAAAATACCCAATTTAAAAAAAACAATCGGCCTAAATCGATTATGGGAAGAGAAGTTATGAACCTTATAAATTCAACAGTTTTTTAGGATTTTTCTGGAAAAGCTGTGATTTTCTGTTGTAATTTATTGTTCTATTTTTTTTATTTTTTTCGTGATGGTGGTGGGATTGCAGATTTCATAGGGTGATTAGATTACTACAAGATCAATGTCATTGGATAAATCATTTTAAGAGTTCTATTTTGGTATATTATATGTGGTGCTTCCAATGGATAGGCCTTTTCAACTCAGGAAAATTATACACATGATTGAAGAATTCAAATATGATATACAAGACCACAAAGATCTTTATCACAATATTCAATGGTCATTGGCTCCCCTTTAAGAGAGATATATTATGGAAGAGATCATTAATAGATATCATCAAGAAGCATATGCTTAGTATGATTTGGAGGATGATTTTGATGATTGGTATATGGAGAGTTGTCATTTCTAGGATGACAACCACTTTCATCTTTTATTTGATGACTCTACTCCACCTTCAGTAGATAACATCAATGTGACACATGAGGAGCTAGTTATGATTACCATTGTCTAGCCTACATATTCTATAACGGTATTTTTCTGTCCAGATTCAACTTTGACAATTTCTCACTATGTGGATGAATATTGTTATTTGGATCCACATGATAGGTGTCAGTACTGGGAGCATCATTTTCAGTTGGTTATTGGGTGTCAATATCTTCTGTGTGGAGCTCACATCAACAATTGGATATGGGACCCTAGTTTACAATGGCGATTTGACTACTTCAGCATGGTGGCTTCCATTTCTCAATGGGACCCTAATTATTTATTCTACTTCGATACTATGGACCACACTTATCCATGGGAACCTATTTCTCTAGTCTACTTCAACACTATGGTCCATGCTTGTTCATTGGACCCCGGTATATGGTTGTACATCAAGCATTGAGGACAACGCTTTCATAAGG